>JBAMCP010002865.1:0-10005 GCA_037075105.1 Lissocephala sabroskyi | reverse complement strand
TACTAATACAGTGCTGCCAGATTTTCAAAATCGAAATTTTGTGGAAAGAAACCTTAAAAACACACGAAATCCATCTGGCAACTCAGAGGCAGGGCTGAGTTTTTTCGTCTTATCGGGTAAAAATCTTATTTGAATTGAACATTTTGGCGCAAAGTTTAAACGTTTACTGCTTTTAACCAATCTGAGGGGACAATCAGCCGTCCAAGTTGTAATAATAATTAATATCATTTAATATTTACCTCCAACCCCAAAGGATACCGCGCTGGTTTATAAAAAAAAAGAAACATCTTTAATTAAATTTTAAGAACTATATTATATCCGAATTACAATTATTAGTTAATAACCTTGACTTAAATCTTTTATAAAAGACGAACTCGACTTATAAATATTTTTAAGACTTCTTATGTAAGGCTTTAAAAGTCCAATTGACAGCAACATCATTAATAATTAGGTTGTAACTTAAATAATAAATTCTTTGGACTATATAACAGGTAATACGGTTACTTGTTCGATTCTCAAGCTCGCCCGGCTGGCAATGATAAAACTTAAGTTTTACCAGCTTACATAGTGCTTATAATCAGGTGAAGTTTGCTGATATTTTTTAAGGCCTTCGCCTACTTAAGTTAAGCCTTCTTACTAATCCAAATAAATAACTATGTAAATACTGCATTATATTTCTAATTTTTAAGGCTCTTCAAGGCTTTCTGTTTCTGGGCCCATTTTGGTGCTGTGTTCACGATTCTTGTGCCAGCGCAGACTGGCGAGTTGGGCGAATCGTAATCCACAGATTGTACATTTGTATTTCTTTACAGCTAAATGAAGTTCAGTGTGCTTCTTAAGGTTTCCGTAGGTGGTAAAGGTTTTCCCACAGACGGTGCACAAATGTTTGCGTATGTTGAGATGCCCATTCATGTGATCCGTAAAGCGGTTCTTCTCGTAGAATCCTTTGTCGCAAATCGGGCAATGAAAAGTGGACTGGTTCAAATGCGTCCGCTTGTGGATATCAAAGAAGGACCACGTTTTAAACGACTTCCCGCACAAATCGCATATGTAGGGGCGCTCCCCGGTGTGGGACCGCATATGAATGGCGACTTCTGTGGACGTGGCAAAGCGTTTGTTGCACTGCTTGCAGGCGTAGGGAAAATCGCGGCGGTGCCGGCGAATGTGAACCGTTAAATTGCAAGGCATTTGGAATCCTTTTCCACACAATGTACAGATGAAGGGCTGGCTGCCATCGTGCTGAGAGCGATGGACTTTAAATTGATCACTTGTTTTCACTAACTGGCCACACACATCACAGCGAAAAGGCCCAATATTTTGCTCCAAAAATTGGCTCAGTTGAATGTGAACCAATGAGTTATTTGGTTGACTGGCAGGATTTGTTATAATCGTTCGCTTTTTGGCGGAGTAATTTTTCCTTAACTCAAATAGCGTTTTCTCCAATTGCGTGGTGGTGTGGCTTGCGTTAAATGTAACATTCAACTCTTCCACCATTTGGTCTAAGGCTTGCCTTCGATATGCATTTGATCGGAAATCGGGATGGTCCACATCCCACAGGGCGGGGTAGTTTCGATAAATTTCAACAAACTGAAGCTCATCGTTTTCGGTGGAAAACACTATGCAGTCGGCATCGATAAATTTCGATCTGTGATTCGAGTCCACAACACCCATTTTCTGTAAAATAAATCTCATTAAATTCGTTAAATATTTTTATATTTTAAATTCCCACCTTGTTGATTTTGTTAAAAATTTCGTTTTGGAATATTTTATGAAGAAATTCCATTTCCCCGTAACACCAAAGTTTCGGCACATACAAGCCCTTGTGTTTGATCACCAGACGCAGCTCTTTTCGGTACCGGGCCCGCAGTTTTTGAACTTCTTTGGAACACACCTCTCCACTCAGCTCAAAGTTGAGATCCTTGGCAAGGTTTTGGGATATCCGGCCAAAGAGTTCCCTATGCTTGCGCGGGCAGGTGATGTAGTCGAAGTGCTGGGGATTCCACAAGTACTCCTGATGCTTGTAGGCATTTATTATGTAACTAAGCACTTCCCGGTAGTGGGCCGACTTCGAGGAGGCATCCGTGTCCATTTCACACGATTTCTCGCTCTCGGCACTTTCACTGGCGACCTAAGGATGTACGATTAGATTAGATATATTTCTTGTCAAAGTTCGAGTACGGAAAAGTTTTTTGTGACGGTAGGTCGGCGTCCGTTATCTGCCTGATAAATAAGTGCCTTGGAAAAATAAATCTAACCTTTAATTCGCGCTCGGCTCGCTTGTTCTCAATGACCGGGCGCAGGAAATGCATCTTCTCGAAGAACCACAAATTCGAGGTGTACTCGCCATCCTCCTGGGCGTTCATCTTGCTGAGTTCCCGACGATACCGACATCGCAGTTCCTTGAGCACGGCAAACAGCTCCGATCCAGTCAAATGGATCTTGAAGGCCTTTTCCAGCGGCGAGGCTAACTCACTATAAACTCCCTGCTTGGCATTATACTTGTACTCGGGGTGCTTGGGGTTCCACAGTTTCTCATGACCTTCGTATATCTTCAAAAGTAAAGTCACAAATTCTCGATTTTGCTCCAACTTGCGGCGGGTCCGTTGCTAAAGTTTAATTGTTTCAAATTAAATAAACTCAACTCCATTAATTCAAGCCAACTACGCACCAAAAGCCATTTGGCCTCGTGTTCCGCAAAACTTGTGCTGCTTGCTGTGCTGCTTATCGGGGAAATTGGAGACACTGGAGTTGGGGGAGTGGCCGGAGGGGTCAGTTCTTCTACGTTGTTCAGTGGATGCAACGGCTCTTGTTTCGGAAAGGAAGCTTCTCTTTCAGGGGGCTGCAGTCTGCGTTGCATTGTCTGTAAAATAAATTCGGTATCTTAATTATAAGAATGATTTTGTACACTTTGTATGAATAATCATATAAAAGTTTTAGCTAGGTTTCTTCCTTCAAAATTCGAAATTTTTTTATGCGCTTAAAGGGTTTGAAATCAGTCACATTTCTTGTACATCATTTGAACACTTTGTTGGCAAGAAAATGTGTGGATCAGCAGGCTCGCAAGAGGCACTGGAAGAACACTTCCTTGGCCCTCACACTCAGTCCCCATATGTGTGCTTTGAAGATCTGCGCACTTTTTACCCTGGCGGGGCTGGAAAAGCACAAATGGGTGCGGCTGGTGGAGTGTGCGGAAACTAAATCAAACTCCAAAGAGGATGAAACTTCATCGCCTTCCTCCGAAGAAGACGAGAAGAAAGGACGCAAAAACGTGGGCGATTATTTGGCCTCCTTTTTGGAGCCTCTTTTCAAAAGCGACGAGGAACGCAAAAGCTATAGATCCCATCGAGAAACCTTCCGCGATATCAAGGTCAACGAGTATGAGAACCGATTGAGAAAATATTCCAAGCCGGACAAAATCTTCCGGTATTTCGCCACGATCAAGGCCAAGAACAAGGCGGGGGAGTGGGAGGTTTTTATGACACCCAAGGACTTCGTGCGGTCAATCACTCCAGGCCTCAAACAACCGGAAAATCTGGGTCTCGACCACTTTCGTAAGATCGATTCGGACCAAGACACAGCCAAAAGAGTAAAATGCCTGAGGAAGGACAGCATTTTCTACAAATTCCGACCCGACGGACTGCTCACCTTTGGGGATTTCTTGTTCCTAATGATGATGCTCTCGCTAACCGAACGCTTCTTCGAAATAGGATTTCGGCTCTTCGACCTGAATGGGGATGGTAATATGAGCAAGGAGGACTTGCAGTTCCTGGCGGAAAGCTTGACTTGTGGCGACAAAGTCCTGGAAAACCTAAGCATCAATCGCTTCTTTTTCGGCCCTCAGCTCAAACAGAAGCTGAGCATCCAACGATTCCTGGAGTTCCAACGGGAACTCAACGACGAAGTCCTCCATCTGGAATTCTCAATGTATCGGAAAAGAAAGCAATGCACTTCGGACAAACCAGTGAACCAGAAGAAAAACACAATTAGTGAATTAGCATTTTCGAAAATGCTCTTATCCTACGGACGGATGCCTTTCGCCCAAAAAAATGAAATCCTCAAGCGAGTCGAGCAAAGGTACAAAAAACTGAACAGAGGAATCACTCTCAACGAGTTCATGTCCTTCTTCAAGTTTGTCAAGGAACTGCCCGCCATTGACACGGCCCTGACCTTTCACTATCTCACGGGAGCGGACATTTCCAGGTCCACCCTTCAGCATGTCTCCAGGATCGTGGTGGACGTTGCTCTGAATGATCATATAATTGATGTTCTATTCACCGTCTTCGACACCGACGGGGACGGCACTCTGAGCCGTAAGGAATTTTACGGGGCTCTGAAGGATCGACTGACCCGAGGGACTCGGCAAAGGCGTTCCTTTGATTTTGTGGCCTACCTGAAAGTCCTTGGCTACTGTGCCGTGGACACGGTGCAGTCCTGAAATTGTTTCAGTATTTCTGGTATTTTTATTTCCATTTTACTGGTCTTTTTTGAAAATATCTTAAGTCAATCGCATTCTTTGTGTTTTAATTGATGGATTTGTAATTTCTTCAATCAATAGTAAAAATGTTTGGGTCACTTTAATTTGTGTGCACGCCATCGCACCCTCAATTAATTTACAAAACCTAAAAATACCAGAATACGGCTCTTTATTCTGGTCGGCTGCCGACTTCACTATTATTGAAATTAAAGCCAATACCCGCATATTATTGTGCGGGGCCGCTTTTAGTGATAAATGCAATAAACAATCATTCCAATTGCCGAGGAATTGCGACACATCTTGGGCCCCATCCTCTCTCCTTAATAGATACGCAAAGCTAACGACCACCGACTTTACTGATGACGCAGCTGTTCCGCAATCGTTCCCCCAGATTCTTCTGGGTTCAACAACACCCGCTTTATATAAATATTCTGAAGATAGAAACGAGAAGCCAAAGTTTTGGTTCTTTAAGCCCGCAATGCAATAATTTACTTGCTAACCTTCGAAAACCTCAGCCCGTCGATTTTCTAAAGTTAGAAATCGATCGAAATTTCAATAATTGCCCTCGGCCAGAGTCAGTTTGCAGTATCTATTCAGAATGCCATTGTTTATATTGAATTTGTATGCAATTTCTTAACTGGATCAATTATAGGAATTGCGTGTTCGATTAACACGGACAACACAACCCGAACCTCTGCTAGTTGTGACGCAGTCAGTCCGCCCCAGAACCACAAAGGAGGGAAAGAGAGCCGGCCAGGCCCTCCACTTTCGTACCACTCCCCGATGATATACATACTTATGTATATGGTTATAGATTTTCCAGACACTAGATTGGTTCGAAAAGGAGCCCTAGCCCGGCTGTGTGTGCAGCCTTTATTCTGTTGACTTCCAATTGAGCTTTGCCTTTGTTTAAAGTAGCCAGCAATATCGACCAGTCCACTTTTCACTCTCGACAAATACTACGTACTTTGTGGGTCTTTGTCGCCCAGCAAAACAAACGAAAACAGCTGCTCGACAATTTACTGGGAGCCGACAGGGGACAAAATGTACTGTCTGACCCCCCGGACTCCCACCTACAGACACGCCCATGGCGCGCTTTGGATTAAGGGCCTTCGACAGGTAGACAACCTCGAAAGCCAACAACATTTTCCATTGTGTTAAAGTTTTTCTGCTGGGCGGGTGGTGGGTTGGTTGTTTTTCATTTCGTTCTTATTTGTGTAGCTTTAATTGAAATCTAAATACTTCAACGATCTTGTAAGGGGTCAAGGGGTCAAGGAATCAAGTTAGGGAAAGTGGGTGAGGAATATAAAGATACTAACAAAAATTCAAGAATATCTTTGATTCTGTTGCCTTCATCGTTTCATATATTATCGATTGTTAGCTCTAAAGAACCAGAAATTATATAAACTACAAATACTCTAATCATTATATGTAAAGAAAAAATTGTAAAAGATACTAACAGAAGGTTGAGAATATCTTTGATCCTATCGCCTTCATTTTTTCATACATTTTCGGTTGTTAATTTGAAAGACCCAGAAATTATATAAACTACAAAGACTCTAATCATTATATCATAGGAAGGTATAAACCCTAAAGTCTACCACTCTACCAGCCAATGTCAGTGGCGATACTAGAGACAATCAATTTCAGCGCTAATGCAGCATTATTACCATATGAAGAAATAAATCTAAAACTAAAGCTTTGGGTAAACTTCATTCGTAAAACAAGTCACATGGGAAGGCAGTAATATAATTAGGATCGATATAAAATCCCTCGGCCACATCAGCTGATCGGCGTGGGTGAAATTCGCTGGCGATAAAGCTTCCGCTTTTTGCCCCGACAATAATAAAATTAAACATGTTAATTAATAAATAAGTCGGGCGATAAAAAAATGAGGTCTCCGCGAAGGAGTTTAAATCATTCCAAGTGTTTTGGAGCCCAAAAACAAACAGATAATTATCTATGAAAATGGTTTATGGCCGATGTATGCATTGTAATTTGTCAGAGACAAGAGATTTTGTGAGTGAATGAATAAAAAATAAAGTATCGCCGGAAAATGCAGCACCCCCACTTGTATATAGATTATTTGTCAGGCTTTAGAAATCGGTACGCATTGGGCGATATAAAAAGTTTATAAGCCACTTAGCCCGGCGGTCGAACAAGTGAGCTGTTATTTCAGTTTGACCTTATCTAGCAATCGTTGGAATAAACAAAAAATATAAATCATTTTATGGTTGCGTTTTTCGTTGTTTGGTTCTCTCAAGTGGAGGGCGTAAGTAGATAACATAGATTAGGTCACACCGCCAGACTAAATCGAGAACTTAATTTGCGCCAAAATCAATAAAAAATTATAAGCACGTTTTTCTAAACTCGCATTATCTTTTCTTTCGAGTGTAATGGGTTCCATTATATAGAGATACATAACGAGTTAAGGGTTCGCCGCAATATCCGATATGTAATTCTCTTGGGGTTTGTTTACCCCAGATAAAGTCAACGCACTGACTTCATCGATAAAAAAAAGTTGCTTCGCCACCAAGAGACCAAAATTTGGGCCTGCAATTGGGAATCTACAAATTTTTAATTGGGATTTTCGTAATTTAAATTTCTATTTATGTGGCTGACGCACGTTATAGTAAAATCTCGGGCACTGGACAGTTGTGTAGTGTCAACAATTTCCCCGATTCTCTTCACAAAATATTATATATACTTTGCACTTACAGCAATCTCTCGGTATTGAAGACGATAATACGCGTATATAAGTTTCAAAAATTTCCCAGCGTTGATGTTATGAACATAATATTTATTTTTTTCTGGATCTATATTATATTTTATAGAGGGAATAGAATTCCTACGAGCTTGATAAACAAAGGAGGGACATGAAAAAGTAAATGTTTGAAATGTCAAATACGCAAAATCGAGTATGATACAAAAATAGACCCCAGCGATAGGGTATTGTGCTGACGAGCTGTCTGCTGTCTGGCATGGAAAGTGCCGAAATGGGTTCTCGGGAAAATTCTTTCTATTTTGTATTTCACTGTAAGCTGGCGTCGCGACGGCAAAGGTTTCATTATTAAAAAGTGAAGGTCAAGTGACCAGAACAGCAAAAGGGAAGCGCCGCAACGACTAATAAAATTTGCAAGCAAACCAGCAACAACCGGAAACCCAGTTTTCCTTCTTTTGCATTACAAAACCGCATAAAACATGCAAAAGCACAAAAGCAAACGAGGAAACCTGCGTGGTGATTTCGACTTACCACGCGCCGCGTCTCATACCGCGCCTGTGGCAAGGAGGCCGCGTGGGTGGTTGGCTCAACTAAGGACGATGGCACTATCTCAGGCAACACTTCGAGGCGATTAATAATTGACATTGAGGACGACTGCTTTGGTGTTTGGAGTTCATCACTTGAAGCGTCCGACGAACTGGGCGGGCTGGGTGGCAAGGAGTTTTCCGTGACATAAATAAAACCTGGTGGCTCGGCGGGCACAGTTGCCATGGTACCAGCCGAAGGCTCCGTTGTGATCACTCTCATTTCTCCGGTGGATGGTTGCGTCACCGAGGCGCCAGCCATGCTCATCAAGAGGTCCATGTCCATTTGGAGCAAGTCGAAGTCATTGGCGTTGTCTGTTCTTGTGGTGCTTGTTTCGAGGGCATAATTGAGTTCTTGCTCTGGCTTATCAAGGCGCGCCGCAGTCGTAATTGTGATTGGGATGGGGGGTGTAGCAGAAATGTCCAAATCCATGGGAAATGTATCGGATAGGCGATCGGTATTGGTTATCGGTAAATCAGTTTGGGTTGTTTGTTCGATTCTTTCGTCGACGGTCTCGTAGCGGCCTTGCACGTCGTGGACGTGGTGGAGGCGAATGTGCTCCATGAATACATCGAATTGCAGGCAAATGGCTGGACAATAGGCACAATTGAAACCAAAACACTGGACGTCCGGGGAGGCGGTTATTTCACCACATTTACGAAAATAAGCAAAGTCCTCGAGCTTCCAGTTTAATGGCTGTGAAAGCTCCATTTGCTGCACCGAGAACATGATTGCACTTCTCCGAATATATATTTTGTGATTCACACGGTTAGTTAAATATTTTGGGTAAATTATTAGTTCGCGGCGGAAATATTGGCGGCTTGTTTTCGCTTGTGTTGTTTTTTGGCGGGCCCGATGTGCATGACCGAACATGAATAACAGACAAATAAACGCACCGTGCACTGTGCATCCACCCACCGGCGGTTCGCAACTGATTGGAATTTCTCGCTCTCTCTCTTTCTCTCTTTTAACAGGCGATTCGAAGATGCCACCGTTTCCCACTTTGGCGTTGCCATTTTCCGGTTGCTTTTTTTAGCTGGCTCATTTTTGACATATTAACGGAGTTTTAAAGCTACAACGCACACAAAAAAAGAGTTACCTAGGATGGTCGTTGTTTATCAAATTAATTATTTTTCTTTCTGTTCGAAGAATGGCAACTCTAGAAACAAAATTACAACTAGAAAGAAGAAGACATCACGTTGTTGTTGGTGTGCGCTTGTCTGCATTTCTCCGGTGTTATTTAACAACATGCCGAATTGTTTGAAATTATTAGCATTAGCTCGTCTAGGCCCGCAATGCCAACGCAGTGTGAGCACATCGGCACCATTGGCAGGCAAACGCAATTTCCGCAAATTCAATCTATACGGAAAGCGGGGCACTCGTGTTGTGAAGGAGGCCCAACGAACGTTCGTATTTCTTTCGTTAAAACTACAAAAAAATGTTAAAGACTGTCTTTATTCGTGTTTCAGGTTGGCCAATCCGCCAGTTGCTATTCACAAACGCGGAGTTCGGGACACTGGAGTCATGGTAAATGGGCAGTTTGTTGAGATACCCGAAAAGATTCCGGATATTATTGTTCCTGATTTGACTGGCTGCCAATTAAAGCCATATGTTTCGTATAAAGCCCCAGATGTGGTCCAGTCAGAGTTTACCAGCTTAGATCTATTCAACGCCGTCTATTCGCAAAAGATCATTGAAGACTTTAAGGCAGACCAACTACTGGCGGACGGTAGTGCCAAAATGCCATCGGCTAACGAACAGTTGGAGTCTGAAGAAGCGCTGTTGCGGGCTCGAAAGACTGGCAGCGATATATTTTAGTTAAGTTTATTGTAAATATTTCTGGCGATAGTTATAAAGCTTGCGCAGCCATTTCTCTGTCTTGAGGTCAGGATCGCCCAAAAACTGTAAGCAAAACACAAATTATCAATAATACGTTAAAACCAACAAGCACAATGTTATCCTTACTTTTTGATGGAAAATATCATCTTCTCTGTATCCTGCTGGAAGTGTCAATGGTTCTGGGGCGGGGGGAGTGGCGGTTTCAGCTGCGTCCCGTGCGCTGAAAAACGCCGAAGGCAGGAAAGTGTCTTCTTCAATTGTGGCCAGGGTTTTTTGGATCTTTGCGTCTAACAAATCGATGCCCGGGGCTGAAGTTGCTGTTGATTCTATGTGGCAACTATTTTCAGAGCTAGGATGCCTTGCAGACCTGCGAGGAGTTCCACTT
>JBAMCP010002863.1:0-10011 GCA_037075105.1 Lissocephala sabroskyi | reverse complement strand
GTTACCCACGCCCCATTCATTCTAGCAATTTGAAATGTTGCAGTTTTTTTTTTTTTTTTGGGTATTAAAATGGATTTTATTTTTGTGGCAAATTAACCCAAAACGTCGCTTAATGGCATCGCCAGCGGTTCGTTCGGAGAACTTTTATGCAAATCCGAATGCAACGCTCAGAATTAATTGCCAACAGCCATGAATTTCATGCGTAGAACGAGTAGCGCTAATTGACCCTCCCCTCCCCCTGCCACGCCTCCCTCCCCAAAAGACACGATGGCTACTTGGCAATAAAAAAAAATTACTTCAAGTTTGTTTTCGTGTTGATTGGGAAATTTTTCAGTGTTTGCACAATTTAATTGAGACGGAGGCAAACATTTAGCCGCATTTAATTAATCAAGCCGCCAGGTGTGAATTGATTTTCTGTTTTACACCAAACGAATGTCTCAATTGGACGGACCACGGACAGCCGAGGACCCCAAAATACTTTAAATTCCCGGTAACCTCTTTTCCCGACGTTTCCTGCCGCTGACAGCGATCAATTGACGGCTTTCAGGTGTCAACCCAACAAAATCAAATTGACAAGCGAAATTCAAACCACAAATCGACAGAAATCTACACCCCGCCCACTGCCCCGCCCCTCAAAAGTCTGAGGCGATTGACAGCTGCTAATAAATTCGAAATGTTTGCCGACAGCGTTTTATGTTTTTCTCTGAATTATTAAACAGCCGTTGGTTGGGCGGGAGACTGACCGCCTAAAAACCGATCGGTTGTGTTAGCCCGAGAAATTTGGCAATATCAGGTAACCAGACCGCAGCTAATGAGTCCCCCCGCCCCGCGTCCCTCGCACCAGACAAAAATTCAATTAACACTAATGGCCAAAACTGACGGCCGATGGGTGGGGAGGGGAGCGCCGGCCTCTTCCTGTTGCTCGACGGGTTCCTCGGGTGCTGCCATTGTTGCCAGTGATGTGCACGTAAATCGATTAAGCCAAACTATTTGAGCCCACAGCCTGCGTCGTCCTGTTTACGGGCGGTGGGCTCGGCTGTGACTTGGATTTAATTGTGTTAGCCGTAATTGTGCGCGAATAAAGTGCAAATGGGCGTGCAGCCGCCTGTCAACCGGCAAGGACGCGCCGGGACCTCCACCTGCCAGGGGCCAATTTGGTGGGGGGTGCGAGGGAAAGTGTTTATTGGTCTGTAAAGGGGGCGTGGCATAGGCGTAAGTGGAATTCTTTTTACTGCCTAGCGGCTTCCGGTGAAAGTCAATTAGCCGGCCTAATGGCCCAGCGAGTGGGTGCAAGGAACCAGCCAAAGGAAACCAGAAGCCTTTCACACCTCATGAGAATAGGAAGGAGAGGATAGAAAAGAGGAGAAGAAAACTTAAGGAACCTCAAAGGAAAGCTTTGATTGGGTTTTAAGCTAAGAAAGCCAAAAGATCCCTCTGACCTTTTGCTTTGGCTAAATCTTAGCAAGGAATCTCAAGCAACATTAAAGGAAAGCTGTGTTTGGATTCTTCTTTTGGGTCTCAAAATGAAACCAAGAACAGTTTAAGAAACTTTAGGATCCATATATTATTTTCCTTTCCCTAAATCTTAGCAAATCTTTATCTAATCTAATCTATTAACTAAATTATAAAGCAGCCCCGAAATTCCTTAGTTTAACAAAGAAAATGGAACCTTAGAAAGAAGAATTTCGGAACGCGGAGAAAGAATTACAAGAAACCTTAAGGGAAATACCTTTTTGGATTCTTCTTGAAGTCCCCAAAAGGGAACCTAAGAAAAGAACAGGAAACCAAAAGATCATTCTTTCCATTTGCTTTCACAAAGTCTTAAAAAGTGACCTCGAAATTCCTTCTTGTAATTGTCGACGTTCTCTTCTGAACGCTGGAGAACTTAAAAACTTTGGAAAGGTTTCTTATTTAAGGTTTTACTACAGGTGATTAAATATTTTTATGAGATGTAAGAATAAAATTCGAAGGTTCTCTAATTACCTCCAAAATCCATTCTATTAATTTGCTTAATTCGTTTTGAATTGCCTCGAGTTAAAATCTTTGAGAGTTAATATTTCACAAGAACTTCTAATTACGAGGAATCCATTAACAAATTCCGATTTTAAGTTGTCAATTAAAATAATTTTTGAACACTTTAGAATGTTGACTATTCAATTTGTGAGAAGACTCAAAAGACAATTGAGAACTGGTAGAGCTTCGGGGTGACGACGAACCTGGCGATATTAGAGATAAACTCCAGAAATCTCAAACACTACTTTCGATATCGAATAGGATCCTTAATAAGAAATTCAAAACAAACAAAAAGAAAGTTAAAGGAATTCAACAAAAATTCAATCCTTCAGTGAGATAGTTATATGTCTAAGAAATTTTTACGACAGATTTGAGATCGTTCTTTTCGAAATTGGATTCCTCGATAAAGATCGCTTTTGGAGTTAAAAGTTCTGCCTTTAATAAAATAAATTTTTTTTTTATCTCTTCGATTTCATTCTTTAAAAGCATTGAAACTCAAAATACTCCCTAAATTTTTAAACGAAGACATCTAAAGAAATTTTAAAGGAATTTATTTCCCAATTCCAACCTCTCATCGTTTTACTTTCCCACACCGAAATCAGCCAATTATTTCCACTTAATTTCCAACAGACAATTTCCTCTTTCAACTCTTTAAAGTCCTCAAATTCCAGCAATGAACTTTTAGGCTCCGCCTGTGGAAATTCCCCCCATAAATTAGAGATATTAAAAAATACATCCATCGGTGGCCGGCTGGCTGCCTTTCTCTTCCAATTGACCCTCGAAAGTGGTTGGTTTTTCTTGGCCTTCCAAAAGATAATCTTCGGGAATTTGATCTTATTTTTTTAAACTCTCTTTCTCTTGCTCTCTATTTAAATTTTTTATACTTTTTGTTGCAGGCAAATTGGTTCAAAGCCACTCAATACTGTCGGTACCACGGAATGCACCTGGCGAGCATTGGGTCCCAGGAAGAGAACGATAGACTGGAGAAGCATATACGCGATTTCGGTGAGTAACCCGAGGAGTGGAGAGGGGAGGAAAACTCAACTGGCTTTGGTCGGCGGCTGTCGGCGACACGGAAGTTGGTAACTGAACACCGATAAGGCAACAAAAGGCATCAGCAGGGGACGGCCAAGTCATGCAATTCACTGGCCAACTGAAAGTTTAATGACACCCCCTGGATACCCTGCCCCCCGCCCACCCGCCACCCCACGGCGAGCAAACAAAACCGAAAAGTGAATGGACTCGGTCCCCGGCAGGACGGCGGAGGGGGAGTTTCTTTCTTTTATTTGATCTGTCGTAATTTCGAGGTGGAATTTTTTTATCGTTTTGCTTGCAGGTTTGGGCCATGAGCATTTCTGGATTTCGGGCACAGACCTGGCCGATGAGGGCAACTTCTTTTGGATGGCCACCGGCCGGCCGATCACCTTCACCAATTGGAATGCCGGCGAGCCGAACAATTTCCGCTACGAGAACGGCGAGGAGGAGAACTGCCTGGAGTTGTGGAATCGCGACGGCAAAGGACTCAAATGGAACGATTCGCCCTGCAGTTTCGAGACGTATTTCGTGTGCGAAGTTCAGCCGAACTAGGAATTCGAAAAACTGACCCGAAGGATCCTCAAATTGTGAAGAAAAATTCGATTTCCGCTTGTCTCTTGTGTGGATGGATGGATGGTTGTATGGATGCGTTTATCGATAACGCGAACGATAACGATAGCGCTAACGGTATATTCTCTATTTTAGTAGTGTATGTAAATTCTTGTTGATATTTTTAGATTGTAGTCGCAATTAAATTATACGCTCGTGTAAATTCTAGAATTTTGTATAAAATAAAAAACCGAAAAATCAAATTTCCCACAACCGCGTTCAACGCTGCGGATGAGCAATCCATTTTACTGCAATTGCTTAAAACCGAAAGTGTCCTTTCTCTCTCCCTCTCTTTGGTCTTGGAAATCAGCTGTTCTGTTGTTGTTCTCACGCGTAAACAAAGTTAAAGGAAAGCCAACCGCCCGCCCGCCCCCTCGGCACATCCTTGGCCACCTGTCGACAGGCGACGTTGTAGAAGTTCAACAAAAACGAATCCTGATAAAATAATAATCATCTGCCCCTGTCGCCTTGCTGTTGTCGGCTAATGGCAGGCCCCGCTGCATTGGGCGGGGCGGGCGGGGTCCTTGATTTGCTTTGTAATGCCCGAAAGGACACGAGAAAGCAGCAAGGCAAACAGCGCTTTGTTGCCATCGACGGGTTCGACTGTCTGTCGCCCTCAGAGGGACTCGAAGCGGCCCAGCCGAGCCCAAAGAGACGTGCAACCTGAAATGCGGCAACTTTCAGCGGAGGCTTATGCGCCTCGTCGGTTGCTCGTCTAGACGGCTCCCCGGGGGGCAGGAGAACAGGACCTCCAAAGCGCCTGCGCCTCTCAAAGAGAACTCGCCAAATAAGAGAGACAGAGGAAGAGTGGGAGGGAGCGAAAGGCAGGAAAATAGAAAAGAAAGAGCGAAAGTCTTGAAATTCCTTAAACCGGTAAGTTAATAGGGTTTGGAGATCTTTTGTATAGCGGCCATCAACTTATTTTTTGTTGGTCTTCATTCACAAAGAAAAACGGATAGTTGAATGATCAAAAAAGGAACTCTAGGGAAGGTTTAGGTTAACTTATAAACAGAGTTCTTAGCGAGGGCATTAAATGGTCTTTCACTATAGATTTAATCGACAAATCCAGTCAACAAAATCCCATCGAATTAGATTCAGTTAGGCCTTTCTTATATCAGATCAAAGCTAAGATGAGAAAACCAAATTTTAATAATTATTTACTCATTTTTAGAATTGGGAACCATTGGGAAGGTAAGTCCCAGACTTGGTCAGGACGCTTATAATAACGGACCAAAAAAGTTAAGCCGCGAAAATCTAAATCTTTATAATCTTTTTACTCATTTCTAAAATAGAAACATTTTATTTAACCTATGAACTCTATCATTGGGACTGTAAAAGCCTTAAAGACTTCCCATCTCCCACTTCCGATACGTCTCTAGTTCCCTAACCGATTATGTAGTTCCGAAGTTATATTCCGAAGTTTTCTCTAAGAACTCTTTCACTAGGACTGTAAGAAGCTTAAAGATTTCCCTTGTCCTAAAATCCCTTCGAAATTGGTTCAGCAGATCCGAAGTTATGGTCTGGGACATTGTTAGGAAGCTTCGCTTTCCTTAGACATGAACAAGCAGATATTCCCAACTTTTACAATCTTCTATACTAACTACTTTCCGGTCACCTAAGGACCTTAGTGCTCTCCCCCCTCTCCAATCCCTGCCACGTGGTGCGGGTTCTCTCGGGTCTTCCGAAAGAGCCAGAATTTCCCGCTTTCTCTTCGCTTTTCTCTTTGGCTCACGCACGAAGCATCGGCGGGTCGGCGACAAATTCATCGCGTTCTGCGGACGCCTTCGTGGCCGCGGCCCCGAGCCAACGGCCGGCCGAATTTCCATGCTCAGTTCATTGCAGACATTCTCCCGGTGCGGACGTGCGTGCGGACCTAACGGTAAACACCGAGCGACCACATTCGGCCCAGCGCTCTGGGCGCCCTCGCACCGCATTTAATTTCATTAGGCCAGCGATGCCCAACCGCCCCCCGCACCCCGCGCTCTAGTCTTCGTCGTGTCCCCGCCGCATTCGCAATTCCGTAGAACCAAAAAAAAAAAAAACACGCGTCGAAATCGCCAATTTAAGTGAAAGGAGCGGAGGAAATGTCAACGGCAGCGGGTGAAAGTGGAAAACGGAGAATGGAAAACAAATGAACAAGTGCGTAAATTATGACATCGTTGGGTTTCAAACAAACCAGGGGAAGAACCCAAAGAGGCGTGACGGAGGGCGGGGAAGAGAGCGAGGAAAGCCCAAAAAGGAAACCGCCGTCGGAGGAGTCGTCCTCGCCGTCGTGTGCTCTTTGTGTGGCCAGCGTGTGTGTGTGCGAGTGAGAGGGAAATATTGATAACATCGCTGAAAGTAAAATTAGGGCAACAATTCTGCTGCTCTGCCGGCGCCGACGGCGAGAGCTGCGCTTCGGTGTTCGGGGCAGCCTAATTAATTCAATGGGCCGGCCACTGGCCCCTTGATCCTTGCCGAGCCTCCGCCCCCCTCCTCATCATTGTGGGGCCACGTAAATTCGAATTTAATTCCCAGGAAAAAATCTGCTCAAATTACTCGGACCCCCTGTGGCCCCCGCCCCGCCCCTTGTGGCTTCCTTAGCCCAACGAAAGTATTAAAAATAATTTACAAGGAAAATCAAGTGCACAAATCCAAATTTAATACGCAGCCGGCAGCCCCTCCCCTGGCGCCCTCCCCCTTTCGATTTTTGTTAAAAATAGAAAATTTCACTCGGTTGATTTTTTGTGTGTTTTCAATGCTAAAAATTCTTGCCCTACGCAAAAAAGAAACCCAGACAAATTAAAGAAAAATATATCTTAAAGGGGAGACCAGAATCCCCCCTCCTCCTCCCGCTCCCCCCCCCCCACACTTCCTGTTATCAACTCACTTAATTCGGGTTGACCAATTCGTCCTTCCCCGACGACAGCCTAAGCCCGGTGAGTCAGAGGGACTGTCGGACAGACAGACAGTCAGTCGTGTAGGCCGCCACATGTCGAGCTTTCCACGCCCACCGCCGCCCCCCGGACAACATCAACTTTATGGGCCTCCGCCCGTCTGCCGTCTGCCGCGCCGCATTCATTTGACATTTTACGGTTTTTTATGCTCGCCGCATGTCCTGGCAAAGTGAACTGCCGCAGAAACATAACCAGACCCACACACACACACCCACACACGCACACCCACGAGGAGCCGTCAGTGGGCGGGGAGGCGAAGGGTTAACAACACTCGTCATATTATTTCAATGGGTCCCGGCGACTTCCCTCGATGACGAAAAAAAAAGTACCTCAAATGAGTGGGCGGGGGAGGCGGGTGGGCGTGGCTCAGGTATGGGGAGTTATCGTCTGCCAATCAAACAAAATTGAAATTGCCCTCTGCCATTAAACTCAAATTGTGCGGCAATGAATGAAACCCCAACCAGCAGGGAGAAGGGGTGGGGGTTCCAGGACCAAGAGCACGACCCGCCACAAAGACCAGGGAAACCATAAGCACCTTTGGCAGGAGATGTCAACACGCAGGATTCTCAAATAGCGAAATTAAGAATGACAGTTCAAGCAAACAAAACGAAGTTAGGATACTCTTTTTAGGGGAAACAAAAAATACCTCAAGAAGAAAACTGAAGAGGAATAAAGAGGTTAAGGCGGGAAGAGAAAGAGAGAAGGAAAATGGGAACATAAAACTGATTAAAGACCTCAAGGAAGTTGGGGTTTTTAAGTCCCGATAATCGTTCGTTTTTCTTGGATTCTGGAGGGAGTGAATTTGTTCTTATCTTTTAACTTTCAATTCCTTCAAAGTGTGGTTGCTTTAGGGAACTTCTGGGAACAAATAGATAGACCGATAAGTCTTCCTTATAAAGGTTTTAGTTTGTTGTAATCTGGTGGATAGAATTTGTGCTCATCTTACAACTTTCAGTGCTTCCAAAGTAAAGGAACTTTAGGGGAATTTAGAAAAACAAAAAGATGGGAAGTTCGTATCGAAAACGTCACCCAATATTCATTTCCTATCAGATTCTTTAAAAATCTTTAAAGTTCTTTAAAAATCGGTTTAAATCGTACGCATTTGGGAACCTGCTTAAAGATTCTTTCTTACTGATCTAAAGAAGTGAGAAAAGTGCTAAAGAAAACCAACAAAAAATCTCTCTAAAGAAACTAATATTTTCAGCCTTCGGACTTTCCTAACACGCTTCTCCAAGACTCTATTTCTCCACCTCCCAACATTAATTTAAAGAACCTATTTAACGAATAATTCTTAATAATCTAATGAGGGGAAAAAATTCCAAGAGAAAACTACAAAAAAATTCTATAAGGAAGCTTCTATTTTATAACCTTTGGACTTTTCTTTCAAGCTTCTACAAGACTCCGTTTCCCTACCTTTGAAACCAGGCGTTTTTCGTCTCCCAACATAAATCTTGGGAACCTGTTTATAGTTTGATTTTTACTAATCTAGAGAAGTGAGAAAAGCCCTAGAAAAAAATACCAACAAGTTCTCTAAATTCTCTCCCTATAATTTTCAACCCAATGCAATGTTGGGAATTTATAGCTCTGATGATTTTATCCAAGGTTCTTTTATTTCCGCCTCCCATCTTCCAAGACTGCCGTAGGCGACTTCGTGGCCGCAAGAACCCTGTGTAAACAAAAGGCAGGGTATTTTTTCCCCTCGGGTTGATTCTGTCAGCCTTCTGCTCATAATAGAGAAACGCAAACGTGGCGACTTTATTGCCGTTACCTGAGCCAATATTTGCGCATTTCAACAATGTAACTCATTTTGCATGCCAGTTGGCCAGCGAGGGGAACCGCCGTCTGCACCTGCACTGACCCACCTCACCGCCCCTCGCCCCTCACCGACTCAGGCAACCAAACAACCCCGAAACCGTCAACAGTCTGGCCCATTCGTTCCGCCCTCGCACAACACACACACACACGTGCGGTGTAATGAAATCCGAAGGTGTAGGTGGGAGTGCAGCCCCCTCCGCCCAGATTGTCGCCTATGGGGGAAACCTGGCGCTGCCGTTGGCTTAGCATAAAAAGGCGCAATTCAATTTTACCCCCTTCCGGTCTGTTAGCATTTCAAGATTCATTTCATTGCGCCCCCCACCCCCTACAACCCCCCCTCCCCCTCTACACCTTCACAATGAACTTGAGGGTTCGCCCTCCTCATATGCCCACTTAGTCATTTTTATGTGGAAGGCACTGAGAGGTGCTCATTTGCGAGGCGCGTGTTTGCTATGAAACGGAGAAAGGTCAGGGAATCCTTGAGGGTTGGAGGCGGGGGAGGAACAGAAACAGACATAATAGAATTTCCTGGAATTTCCTGAAATTCCTTCCGAGTCTCTGGCATTTCATTAAGCACACAATGTGATCTTTAAGAATGTTCTTTTTGCCCAGGACATTCCAAAGGGCGCCAGGGCGGAAAGGAGGATTAAAAAAAGAGAAGCAATAAGGAAGCTTATAAGGAAAAGGCACTCCAGAAAATAAAGAAAAGGTATACGGACCCCCGGAAAAATATTCAATTAAATGTTTAAGGTCTTCTCCCTATCGAAAGAACAGTGCATAAATCGACTTAACTTATAGAGAAAGAGAAGCTAAAGAAATTATGAAGTCCCAAGATTTCTTTAAGTTTTTAAGAGGCGCTTGTTCATTAAAGAGGAGGAAGGTTTCTAAATCTTTTGATTTTTCAACAGTCTCTTTAGTTTCTAAGCTACTATTTTCTCCCATTCCCTAAAAATAGTGTCTATGGGGCGCCAGCTACAGAGACTGAGAAATAAATAGGACAATGTCAAAATGCTAATTTCCTCGAATTCTTGAGATCTTTAACAAATTAAATTAGTATTGTTTGATTCATGAGATTCTCTAAGTTCTTACAGTCCTTAAAGTCGTAAAATTAATTTGAATTCCTAAAAACTGTAGTTCTATACTTTCAATTTGCCATATGTCTGGTAGTTTATGATTTTAAAATTATAATTCCTTAAGAAAAACGATTCTACTGAAAATAGGTTCCCAGAATCATAATCTGTTTTGAATCCACATAAATTATACTTGCATTTTTTGAATTCCCAATCTTTTTGATTATATATAAAATTAAAATTGCTTGAGTACAACGGATGTGCAAGAAAATAAGTTCCTGATTACATCACTACAAATCGCGTTCCAATATTTTGAATTCAAAATCTCTTTGATCATTTCTTAGATTCCTTAAGAACAACGGATCTTCCTGATTCCCCACAAATTTCATTCCTATATTTTGAATTCCCAATCTCTTTGATCTTCACGGAATCTATAAGCTTATGCTCTCTTCTAATCTTTAATGAATACCTTAACTTTCCTGCAACTCAAAATTCTGAGTCGTTTAATTTTCCCAAGCGACTTTCAAGCCAAC
>JBAMCP010002862.1:0-10012 GCA_037075105.1 Lissocephala sabroskyi | reverse complement strand
ATATTAAACATTGCTACATATTTTTCTTGATAAAGGGACATAGCTATTTGCTAGCTATGTATTATAGTTATTGATACATTTCCTTTTGAAAATACAGCGGCTGGAACTTTAGACGCATGAGTGAATCCATGACTACATTTCGGATGGGCCTAAGAAAATGAGATTAAATTGGTGGGGGGTAAAAAGATTAAGTTGATTTGCTATTGCGATTAAGCGGTAAGATACTTGTGTTCAGATTCCATCCCTATCGTTCCAATCCCATTCCAAAGGTTCCAAAACAAGTTTTTAAATATCTCCCCATGCTTTCGTGTTTTTTTTTGTTTTTGTTTTTTTTTTTGTAATACAATATTTTGTACAATTACAAAATAAACGTAATTTAATCAATACTGCAGCATAGTGCAAAATACAAAATTTTCAATGTGTAGGTCCCTTATTCGTCAGTATGCGTTCAGCATGTTAAGCGGAAGCTGGGTGGATGCGGATGCAAGTCATTTAGGAAAGAAATTAAATTAGTTTTTGCTTAAATAAAAAAAAAAAATAAAAAAAATATATATTTTTTGAGTGCCCACCGGCATTTACTATTGTAAATATACAATATTATTAAATAAATAAAAATAGTAAATAATGTATAATAAAAACATTAAAACCTATTTTCTATCATTATTTTGATAATAAAAAATGTCTTTTATAAAATTTCCATTAGCTTTTTTTTCCAAAAGCCAGCTGTTTATTTTTATTAACTTTATTTTAGATGTGAAAGTTTTTTGCGCGCGCGATTTTTTCAAAAATGGTCGGGGACGCGCCAACCTCTATCACCTATCTCAACATTGTTATTTTACACAATCCCTTTTAACAAACTTACCAAAGTTTAAATTGTCGTTGAAATATAAGTTATAGCCAACGTTTTTCGTAACCTCGCCCATACCATACCTCGCTCTTATGAAGATTTAATTCATTTTCAGGAATTAAAACCCTGACCCCTCGAAAGGGGGCAGGGAGGAATTGTCGGCGATTTATCAGTGGGGTAAATAAGATGATGCATATGGAGTTCTTGCGCGTATCATACTATAGAATTTAAATGAAGCTACGGCTTGTTAAATGTGTTTGCTTATTCGTTATGTGTTCGAAGCTGAAATTCTTAATTCCCATAATAATAAAATATTTAAATTACAGGATAAATAATATTGGACAGACTTCCCCTTAACATTTATCTTTGTCTTTATTTAAGTCACGATAAGATTTAAATATCCTTTTATAAGGAAATAGCATAAACAGTTTGATAATTACTAAAAATGGATCTTAAAATGTTCGCTTTGAATTGGCTTGTGACAGTAAATATATTTGTAGTATTAGTATTACACATTGACAGATATATTAAATTCCATATTTATATCCTAGTTGCGGCTTTTAATTACAAATTAATACATACCTACATAAAAGTAGAAAATGCATTTAGTAATAAAGATTTTATATAGTGGACACTTCTTAATCAAAATTTAATGATTTAGTTTTGGGAAAAACAATGTTTTTTCTCTTAATAAAAAAATGAATGCGCCCTTAAACAGTATCGGGGGTAGCACATTTAAAAATCATATTTTTAGTGATTTAATTTTTTTTTTGAGATACGAAAATTGTTGTAATTAAATAAATAAAGTGTTCTGCTTGTGTATAAATTTAGAATTTACTCTCCAATTGTTTAGAAATAAACCAATGCCATTTATTTTAATTTTAAAGTTAAGAAAGAAACTTTTACTACATTTATGTCTGCGGATTATTTAATATATTCCGTATGTGTATTACCCTTATGATTCTTATAATTTATATTAAGCGCAGTACTTAAACATCATATGTTGAAATATATGCGTATAAAATATTATAATTTTTTGTTGTTGATTTTATTAATGAAAAAGTGTTATTAATGTATGTTTTTATTTTGTTAGCGGCTTCTGTTCGGGCGGTGCTGCGATTAAAATACAACCAGCAATGTTGGCTATGATCATGATATTAAATTGAGCATTGTATTACATTTTCGAAGCACTTTCCATTGTTTAATTATAGGTTTGTGTTTCAAAAAATGTAACGATAGATTTGACTACAACTTGGATAACAATTAACTATTTTAGTAGTTATGTATGGTAATTTAGTTTTTTTGAATTCAAATAATTCTTATATTTTTAAAACTACTTCGCAGAACATACATTATATTTTGTGTTTGATTGTTATATTAATTATTTGAATTAAGTAGTATATTTGTTTTATATTGTAGAGAAAAAAATACATTATACTTCGATTACAAATATATTTGTTGCTGCATAAGCATAAGTAGAGATCCAGGCTTTTTAACATAAATAAATTTTTTTTATTATAATTAAAGCACTGTTGTACTTTAAGCAATAATTTTTTTATTATATTTAAAAAAAAAATTTTAATGTATTGAACATAACCAAACATTCAGTAGGCTTATACGTTGGCTTATGAGGTGGTAAATATTGACTGATTCCTTAATCTTGGCTTTATTTATTTCAGAAAAAAATGGGTTTTAAGCAATTGGTTTACACATAGCAAAAGTATATTAAACTAAAGTAGAATTATGTTTGGCTTGACCATATCCTTTCATACTTTCGATATTGATATTTCTCTGAAAATACTTAAAATTCAAGTACTTAAACTTGTATGAATGCATAGCAGCAGCACTTGAATTAATAAGAGGTAATATAAATATTAAAGTAATTAAAAATCCTAGCTAGTTTTAAATGTTACACACGCGTGTACTGTTTTGTAAGGAAATTATATAAAATAAAATAAAAAATATTTGTAAAATATAGCTTCCTTTAAGCAATTTTCTTAGTTCATGTTCAATTATTAATTACTTTTGTGGAACAAAATCAAAGGTTGTTGCACCGCTAATTTTTCCAGTTGCGCTCCGATGGAAGTGAACGTTTTGCCACTTATTATCGCGCTTATGCCAAACACGCGTTTCTTCAGACTGATGAGTGTGTGCATGGCCTTGCCTATTGTAAATAATGAAAATAGAAAATATGTTTTGTGGTAGAACTGTCAATATTTTATATTTATTTGTTATTTACATTTAGCAAAATTATATTTTTTTTTGTCATACTTCATTCATATACTATATATTTCAAGACTGACTTTTGGAATGAAAATATATATTCCACTGACTCGAGAAGACAATTTCACAAACCCTATAAAAGCAGAGCAGCATAATGACCAACTATCTGTCCCCAACATTTAAATTCTATTCTTATTAAATTAAGTGTACTACAGTTGTATTTTTGGGAAGTGTGACCAAAAAGCAGAAAACACTTAAGCTTTAGCTCTTATTTCATAGTTTCGTTTGTTCAGATAGACGTTCGGATATACATACATCGCTAAAAAGTTCTCTCATTCTTTGTATCTGTAGGATATTTAAGGGTTCACGGAAATTAATCCATTTTTTATGTTATAAAAATGCACTAAAAATAACATATTTATACTAATGCTAAAATAAAATTCATATTCTATTTTTTTAAATTCAATTTTACTTACTTGTCGATGTATTGTGTTAAACGAACGTAGGCAATACAAGCCGCATCTTCCCCCAACAAATGAACATGGGGATTCAGTATAGTTGTATTAATTGCCTTACAATTCTTTCCAAGTACTATATAAACGAAAATTGTTTAAAAAAAATAAGAAAATCATTAATTATATTACCATTTTCGAAATAAAACTTGTGAAAATCAATTCCTTCAACTAAATTTCCTAATGCCTCCGGCTCAAATGCAGTTAAGTGCGGATCGCATATTTTTCTAAAAAAAACATTATATAGAATATAAGAACTAAATAGCTGTTTCTTTATACTTAACTCACGTGTATCCGTCAAAGTCGCCACTATTGATGGCTTCAATAAGTTGCTCAGTAATTTTGATAATTTCCTGTCGTCTGGCTACTTCGTTATATTTTTATTGGTTTATATGTTAACGGTTTTGGTTGCGTTTGAATCGTTATGCAGCCATAGATAAAATTCATTAAACAAAAAAATAAAAGATTACATATATATTCAATGTACATGTTAATAGGTTGGTAAGAACAGAACCGTAGGAAATGCCGAAAACCTAATGATTGGGGCTGTCTATGTTTTTTTAGGTATTTTTTATATATGTATGACACAGCTTTAGTTAACTTCTGATTTGTTTGTTAAGGAACATATTAAACACAATTTTTGTTTAAATTTATATATGTGCATATTAATAAGGAAACCCATTCATACTCAAAGACAACATGCAGAAAAGGAAAAAAAATGTAAAACATTCGGCGCGCCGAAAAGTTATATACTCTTGAAGTTTCAATTAACACTTAACGAAGTAAGATGAGCTTAAAAAAATGTCCTTGTCCAATTGGTGTATGAATTGTACCATTTATAGAATTTTAAACATAATAATATTTATTTCTTATTTGTTTAAACACACTAGTTTGGATATTTATTTAAATATATAAGTAAATCGCACTTAACTATGTAAATCAATTTGTCGGACAATCCAAATATGTGAATTAGTAAATAAAATATATATAAATTTTTTAAGTATACATACCTGAGGAACATTGAGAATTTCCAGAGTTCTGTTGGCAAGCTCTTGCTGGACACACAATCTTTATGTCTAAAACATATATTATATATAAATAACTATATTAGCGTGATCGCAATGATCTTTTTCAATTTAACAGATTAATTTGTTTATCTAAAAAACTCTTATATCGGAATTACGATAAATATATTCAAATGGAATTAAGCAAAATTTAAAATTTTCCCGCTTGGGACTATATGTACAACAGAGAGATAGAGAATATGTATGTCAGTTTGTTTAATGCATAAATTTTCACATTCATCCATTAAAAAAAATCATCGAAAATTTTTATCGAATTTTAATTAATCGAATTAAAAATTGTTTTCCTATACTAGTGGGTACATATTTTAAGGTTATCTTAAAAAGAGAATAGTGGGTAAAAAAATAAACCAGCTTTAATTTTTAAAACCGCCATTGTGCCGTTGTGTAAATTTTGAAAAATTTGAATTAATAATTTTTAATCATCCGAAAAAATACGTTTTCATTAGTTTGCAAAGTGGATAGCAAAAATAATGCACAAAAAATATTTGACAACGCGTATCAGGGTTAAAATATTGATTTAAAAACTAAGAAATTCTTTAAAATTAATATTTAAGACCCCTAAAAATGTTAATGTTATTTTCTTTTGTTATATAAAATTTCTAACTCTGTTAATCAGACGATGCAATTATTTGGTACAATTTATATCTAAAGCTTTTAGTAAGCTCAAAAATGTTTTTGAATTGTAAGACCAGAACCTAAGTAAAATATATTTTGTAAAAGAGAAATTTAATTTAAGAAGATCCTAAAAATTATATATGTTTTATGTTTTTGTTTAAAATTCCTAACCTATGGAAATCCTTCAGTCTATCAGATGAGCTATTTGCTATAGCAAAGTACCTTTTAAAGCATTAAAAAAGTGAGCTAAAATTTTTGTTTTCTAATTTTCAAGCCCAGAACCTACTACAAATATATTTTGTAAAAGCGGGAACAAGGACAACCCTGTTTTGTTAGAAAAGGTAATTGAAAAATTACGTTAACTGGCGGCTTTTCAGTCCAAGTTTAACATCTCCACTGCTGAAATAAAGATCAAATGCGGCTTTATTAGTACAGTAGAGTGGTTACATTTTAATTTTTTATAACCATCTGTACTTAGTTGTGGCGGACATAATGAATTTAAATTAATATATTTATAAGAGCTTACTCTGTGCAGTGAAAAAAATTCAATAAAGCTACAGTTTATTTAATTAGTAAAATAATATGGATTATCAATTCCATATTGATTGTAATGCAAATATATACATAGTTTTCTAGCCATTTTCACTTTCCCATCTAATAAACATGCTATTAATTTGTTCCATTTATTAGATCACTTTTGAAAACAGGAAAGTGAAATAACAAATATGCCGAGATAGATTTGGTATTTACCTTCGGGATCTTTTGATATAACTGTGGTGCTTCGATCAACGATTCCTTTTTTATCTTCTAGAGAAATGAATAAAAAATGGTTCATATTTCAAAACTTTAATATGAAATTGCAGATATTACATAGCAGTAGCGCGGTGTAAACCAACCATTTTGAAAAATTAACTTTTTGATCTTTAAGGAAAATACTAATATGTATTTTACGCAATTAATACAAATATATATATTTATTTTTCACAACGGACCACAATAAAAATTGACTTTCTAAATACACAAAATGGCCAATGGTAACCATTTTAAGGTCTTTATTAATTTCATAAAGAGTATACAGTACTATATAAAACGTGCATAAACTTTGATCTTTAAATTTAAAATGTAATTAAAATAAAAAAAATTTTAATCTTTACCGTTCAGATAGCGATTTGAATATTCACAATGCATTAATTTTACTACATAATATCGAAGGGAATGATAAAGAGAGTATATTATTTTTGCACTCCAACCACAATAATCACGAAACAGTCCACAAGCATGTTTTTTTTAAATATGTATTAATTAAAATTTAATTTATACTTTTTTTAAATTATATAAATTATAATAAAAAATAATACAACAAAATTTAAATAATTATAACAAAATATAAAAGGAACTATTTTTGATAATTATTCGGAAAATTTAATAACTCAAAATAAATATATTACTTTTAATACATTTTTTTTGATTTGTAGTATGCTGTTCTATTAATTTGCAAAAGATATTTAAAAACAAAAATTAGCAATTGGTGAAGATGTAAGTGTATTTCTACTGCTAAAATTTGCATAAAGGTATTAAAATATTCTGGAAACACGAGTCAAAGCTACATAAAGCAGCCCCAATTTAAAGATTTTTTTGGTTTTATATTTCTAAGCAAATACAGACACTATATATTTACCTTTAACATCATCGTCTTCAAGAGTGGTGCTTGAAGAATCGGTTGATTCTTTTACTTGCGACCCATCGCCTTTTTTGGTAATCATACTTCTACCTATAAATGAGGAATGAATTTAGTACGATTATACATATAATTAAAACAAGAAAACTTACTTGAAAAATTCCTGGTTGCTAACATAGTGGTGAGTATTGCACCCTTAAGCTTACGGCGAGCATTGAATTTCTTAAGGCAATCCACTGTTTCTTGGCGATGAACAACGGAAGCTACTCGTTCTCTTTGCTGTAAAATATATTTTAATATATAATAAATGCTTTGACTAGACAAGTTATATAAAATTTATTTTGTAACATACACAAATCCATGGGTGCTTAAGAGCTTCTGCTGCAGTAATTCTTTTATTAGGATTAACTGTTAGCATTTGATTAATAAGATTTTTCGCTTCTGGCGTTACTGTATCCCATTCAGGTGATGGATACTGAAAGTGATGTTATAAATTCACAGCAAAAATAAATATATATTTATTTTATTAACTTACATCATATGCCCCGGCTTTAATTTGCGAGTATAAACGATGTTGATCTTCATCCCAGAATGGTGGATACCCAACCAAAAGAATATAAAGAATTACACCTTGAATAAAATATTAATGATTAACAGGAATGTCATTAAAGTTATTCACTTTTTTGTAATAAATTTTCCATTCTTCTTACCACATGCCCAAATATCAACTGATTTTCCATAAGGCTCCTTTTTTAACACCTCAGGCGATAAATAGCCTGGAGTACCAGCAAAACCAAACCAAGCTTGATGCTCGCCTTGAACTTCAATGGCTAAACCGAAGTCTGCCAATTTTACAGCAGCGCCCTTTGCTTTGCTTGCTAACAGTAAGTTTTCTGGTTTTAAATCGCGATGTACTACACCATTTTGATGGCAGTGATTAACTGATTCCAATATTTGTTGAATACAATGTGACGCATCAGCCTCAGAGTAAAATTCCCGAGCGACAATATCCTCAAACAATTCGCCACCAGTAACTCTAAAAAAAGTAACCAATACAACAATTTAAGAAAAAAACAAATATTGTTACGCTTCTACGTTTTAGGGTGTGGGTACACTGGCAATTCCATCTAAAGCTTGTAGTGCGTTTCACAAATAAATCCATAAAATTATAATTATATAAATATTATATACACATAAAATTTATATAAAGCACCAATAAATATATTTATTCAGAGTAAGATAGCTTAGTTGGCATTGATTTGGCGCCGAACCAATTGGAGTCTTAATGAAATGTTGTTTAACTTGAGGGGTATATCAAAGCTGTTATATTCTCAACTAAATTTATTAAACAAATTAATACAGCATACTTACAGATCAAACACAAGGTAATGATAATTTTCCTCTTGGATGCTGTCATGTAATCTTACTGAAAATGTAATGTGGTTCTATTTTATGCACTTTGAAATAGGTATATAATAATATTTATACCTATGTTGGGATGGTGTAGTTTTCGACAAATTCTGGCTTCTCGCTCTAACTTTTGAAAATCTGGAAACACAGCAAATGAGTATGTTTGCCCACAAATAAATCTTAAGCTCACCTCTTGCAGTTAATTTTTTTGTATTTATTATTTTTGCTGCAAACTCGAAGCCAGTCGATTTTTGGACACATCTTTTAACTATCGAAAAAGCTCCCCTGTAAACAGACCCAATTAAAAAGATTCTGTAAAATGATCAATGGAGTTTCTTACTTTCCCAGTTCCTCTTTGATTTCGTAATTGTCCGAAAAACGCGTACAGGCTGCAGGTGCAGCCATCGCGATGGCACACTTGAGAAAATCTATTGCGCTAATAAACTTTAAGCAACTTCAAGCACTGCAATAGCAACAGCGCAAACCAATAACGTGTTTTATTTATTTAGTTAAGTATCTTATAAATTTTTGTGTTTAAAATTTTTTTTTCTGGTTTACCAAACACAGTAGAAGGATCTAAAACCATTGGAATATAACAAAAAAACATTTTTAGTATATATATTGTACTGAATTGATTACTTAAACATATTTGTTGATTTCATATATAACAATCACAGGAACCATTAAAAATAGAGGTAGCTGCATTGTGTCATAAAATACCTAGGTGATTTTGTGTTAACCGTTTATTAAGAACGTTGGAAACCAAACATACAAAAAAACTTAAGACACAACTATGCTAGTGCGTAGTACTAGTTCTTTTTTGCATATAAATATATATATATTATATTATATATATAAATTTGAAAAATTTCGGGACAGGTAACACACACTTCATATAACACTGAAAAGTATGTATATATTCGTATACATATCATATTATGTCCTGCGCATTTGAGCTTAGCCTTCTATGTATATATGAAAATAAAATCGATTTTAACTATTAAAAAAATGTATAAAGTGGTTAATGATATCTTTGAAGTTTTTAGAAAAAGTTTTTATTCTAATATTTTTAAATCTTCATTTTATACTCCGTATACTCCCAAACCCTACGCCGATAATATTATATTTGATATTTTTTTCAATGAATCAATTTCTGTTTATAAATCTATATATAAAAGGTTAACAATAATTTTGAATTTTTATTATATTTTAATTTATTTATAAATTTGGTTCCCGGTTCACTTTTTCATTAATTTTTTTGTAGCTTGTATATCAAAAATTAATTTATATATAACTATTTCTTTAATATTCTCTTTACATTCACATTAACAGGTGTTTTGCAATCAATTCTAATTTAAACTGTCAAAAGCTAGTCCCGGTCCATTTTGAAGCCTTAAAAAGCTTAAATTTGAGATGTTCCTAGCATAAACACGCCCTCTTTGGCCATAGGCACATTTCAGGCTTATTCATCATATATATATATATTAATGTGGGCCAAACTCATCTACAACATATATATGTTTTTATTTGTAGAGTTATTTAAAACTGAAGTTATTTACATGATAATTTTTTTTATTGAAATCATTTTATTGTAACTAAAAACCGCAACGGCGCAGAACGAAATATTGTTATATACTAGAGC
>JBAMCP010002861.1:0-10015 GCA_037075105.1 Lissocephala sabroskyi | reverse complement strand
TTTTGTTTACTATGTTTGGGTCGGCGTATTTTGTACACGATAAGCCCCGGCAACATTGTCATTATTTTCAACTGATCTCTTTGGTGAGTTCATGGCGGTTGTTGTTGCCGTTGCCGTTGTTGTTGTTTGTTGTCTGTCGTCATCATTTTAGGTTGTTTTGGCCCCAACAACATCGTCATCTTTGTTGCTGCACGAACTCCCATTGCCTTTGCTTGCCGCTTGGCGCCCGGAGTTTGCCTGATTTTGGTTCGGAGTGCATTGAACCTGAGGATGGTGACTCTCGCGGGCTACCGAAAGTGATTGTACCAGCGACAATGTCGGCTATGCATTGCAACAGAAAAAGCACCACATAAACGTCGAAGAGAAAGACCAGCGAAGCTACTTTGATGAGGACTCCTCGGTGTCTCCTCTGCTTATTTATTATGAATGGTTTTCCTTTGTTATTTTACATGTGACGGTTGGTTTTCCTGTGGCCGGGCTGCTTTCCAATGATAAATGGACTCTTGTCATTGGTAATTGACAGCCAGGCGATAAGAAGAAGCCAACCATAGCGAAACTTTGTCAACTGATCTGCGTAAGTCTCTGGCCAAAAACCAACCGACGGTTTCTTGTTTTTGATTTATTAAAAACGTTGTTGGTGGCGGGTTGAGTAAACAGCCGAGTTCCCTAGAATCTGGCTAAGAGCTTCCCGCAAATAAAAACCCTTTTTGGGTTTTTAAGGCCGACCATAAACATCAAAATCCATTAGCGGGCCGGCCGGAAGTCGAGCCAAGTTGACAGTCAATCGGCTGACCTCACAAAGCGTCAGATGGAATATCATTGCCAGCATCTGCAGCGACCGCAGCTCGGGGAACCTCTGGTAACCCAAGACGACAAGCGGCGCATAAGTTTCCGTTGACCGTTAATTGAAGCCACAAGACAGTAGCTTGGCCTAGAAGCGGCCGGAGCGGCATAAATCTGGCGGGGCCTTGACACGGCGGCCATTAGAAAAGGGGCAGGGGCAAGCCAACGCCCCATCAAGATTATAGATTGGCAACGCTGGCGGCGCCTGTGAGTTGCCAGATCGACGGGCCGATTTTCGCAAGGGTGAAGCGGGCGGGGAGAAAATTATCTTTGATTTTGGCCACGGGAAACGCGAGAGGAGGCAGGACAGCCGCCAGCTGTGTGTGCCGGCAATTGCCATTTTATGTTGACTTTATGGCAACACAGACAACAAATCTGCTGGCCCGAGCCGACACCGCAAAATGTCAGCTGTTGCCAACAACGACGCCGACCACATGGCCCCTTGCAACATAACACGCACATAGGAAGCCCCCACAACAACGACAACAACAGCAACAGCAACAGCGGCAACAACAGCAGCCCAGAGGAGAAATTGTGCCAATTTGTTTGCGGGCCGTCGCCGTTGTTGCTGCTGCCGCTGCCGCTGCAAAGGTAAAGGTGAGCGAGCGACCACAGAATCCGCTGGCACGGCAACTTGTGGCAGCTCCAACTGTGACTCCGACTGGGGCGGCCTTATTGATGATGACAGAAATGTGTCGTGTTGCCTAGCCGCAAAAAATAAAAAGCCTTTCCTAAGCGTTCAGCAACAGTTGTTGCTGCAGCAGCAACAACGACAACAGCAACAACGCCCGCATCTTGGCCAGCCCTGAACTTTGGCTGCCAAGTTCAGATCCGTTCAACGCCTTGACTTTGATTAAGCCAAAATGGTAAATGGCCAGCAACCAACTGGCTACGGACCACAGACAACGGACAGCAGCCAAAAGACAGCTGGCAACTGGCAACGGTCGGTAAAATTTATGTCATGCATTAATTTTGCTGTCAAAACGGACGCGTGTGGAAGGAGCCTCCGTCTGGGCGACCTTGTGCGTAAATTTTAATCAGCATCCTCGAGAGGAAATAAAACCCTTGCCAGTCCTGCCTGCCCCACTGACTCATCAGCGCGGCGGCCCCGTCAGGCTGGCGACAAACGTGACAGGCAAATTGCTGGGCCAGTTAACTTGGCCACCGGCCACTGATGGACAGTTTTGGGTCGCCGTATTATACTTTTTCATATTGGCCAACAACGCCCACCAGGGCGCAAAAAATATCCAGACAGACGAATGTCATTCAACAAATTAGCAAATTGTTATTTTTATAATTCAATTGAAAGACGGAGAGAAATATTCAGCCAAGATCGCAATCTCGAAGAGGTTCGAGAACAAAAGCAAAAGCCATAAAAGGCCAAGACGCCCATTAAAAAATTATGCAAAACTTGATAATCGTCGACTGTAAACTGAGCGAAATTCTTACCAACTTCATCATCTCTGGTGGGCGGGGGGTGTCATGTCAGCCACTCGGGACTCGGATACCCTTTCTGTGAGTGAGTGAGTCGGCCCGTTGGCGTTTTATATGCGCAATCAAGCGGATTATTCAGTTCATTCATGCAATTTTAGCAGCGGCAACAACAACAATCGAATTTGGTGTTCCGGTTTTGTGCTCATTGCCAAATATACACCCAACATTATGCCGGGGATATACAAAAAAATATACGCGGTCGGGTCTTTTTGCTGGTTTTGTTTCTGCGGCTTTTCAAGTTTTCGGTTTTTTTTCTGATGGCGCATGCATTTTTCGTGGGGCTCCGAAGCAGCTGCCAGGGTTGTCATTGTTGTTGGGAGTTTGCGGTTATTATATTTAAATGTTGTGAGCCGATGACAAAGCTTCGAAAAATTTCAAGCACAGCGAACAAAAGAAACCCTAAACCCTTCCAAATGTTCTCGGCTCTTCCACCAAATAGTTGACAAATTCCCAAGTAGTCTCTCAACAAATCTCAAGGGTCTTTTCTAGAGAAAACGGCCAAATGTCTTAAGCAATCTGAGGGTCCATCAAAACGGTAGCCGCTCCGCCTTATCAGTCCCCAAAAATCGCTCGTTACCCAACTCGCCGCCCATGTAAAACCCCGGGGAAGTTGAAAAGGGAAAATTTAGAACCTGGCACTTAAAAGTTATCAACACACAAATCAAGGCGATCAGCAACCCACTTACCCAATCCCCAATCCTCCCCCGCTTACGTAAACGACGCCGGCCACGCCCCTCTGACATTCAAAGACCCCAGACGGTGGTTGCATTTGGGGCCAGCGAGTGCAGCAAAATGTAATTAAAGGTACTTGACTCTCAGCCCGGGGAGGCCGGAGGGGCCACGGCGTCGGCCTGGCCAACACCGCTGACCGACTGAGACAGCAGACAACCAAATCGTAGGTACCCAGAAAATGATGATGGTTGTTTTTTTCTTTTATTATGGGGCATAAAAAACGCGTGGGAATTCACTTGAGAAAAGTGTAGAGAATCTAAGAAAATAAACAGATCCAAATGAAGATGAACATTGTTTTTGCCACCGTTTGGCGGCGGCCGCCGGCCAGGCGACAGGTGAAGTGAATTCCCCGCCAGGCCGGGCGAACGGTAGCCGCTCCATTGACAAATGTCGAGTCAGTCTGGGCGGCCCTTCGGCCACTTGAGGAGGGGGGAGAGGCAGGCAGGTAATCTGGGTTTATTTAGCGCGGACCTTTTGGCCGTGAAATACCATTTTGATGGCGGGATTTTGTGGGCTTTTTATTCCCGCGGGCACATGAATTTTTCATGTTTTAATTATGGATTTTCCCGAACGATCCTATAAAAGTGAATTCGGCGTTTATTCGCCAACGGCTCGGGATTATATTCAGGCAAGCAAATTCCTCGCTGAAAACGAAGAAGTTTCTTGGAAACCGGCAATTATAATTTCGAGCCCTGTCGAGAGAATCTGCGGGCCACAGAATTCCATGATTTACACTTCACATTCTTGCGTCCACACATTTTCGAGTTTTTTGTGACAACTCACGGGTGAATTGATCCATAAACGCCGCGGGGCCCAAAAATAACAAGTCGCTAGGAGCCGGCCAAGCCAACAAAGCCAAGCGTTTTTATGGGCCGCGAGTGGGAATAAATGAAAAATGGTCAACAACTTTGATGAGCGCTATTCAGAAATCGACGAGAGACAAGACAAACAATTGGAGCTTTTAGCATAAAATACCGACTATTTGGCCATCCACAAAAAAAAGACTCACACAAAATTATAGTTTGGGGTCTTTGCCTTCTGCGTTTTCTTCGGTTCTTTTGGCTTTCAAAACACGTGTCCGAATGATGGAGTATTATGGATATAATAATTCGGTTTTATATGCAAAACTCATCGATTTATAGAAAGTTTCCCCGGGACGTGGGGAAAATGATAAGCCTACAAGCCTTTAGAAATTCTGGCCCAGCGACGCCTTGAGAATACCAAGGCGCCAGTTGTGCCAAATTCTTTAAACAGAAAATAGAACAAAACGAGGAGAGAAAATAGATCCCTAAAAAGAATGCGCGCAGCCTCTTGCCCAGCGATTTTCTTGCCCATATCCCACCTAAAAAAACAAAAAATAGACGAAAATTCCCTAAATTCCCTGGCTCCGTCTGCCTTCCCTCTATATATTCTGGGCATATCTCTATATCTAGATATAGAAACGGGCGGGAGAATGTGACTCACGTGGCTGTGGGGAAACTTTATAGCTTCTTTTAGACTGTCACTCGGGCGATTGAAGACGACAATTTGTCGTGTCACGCAAGCAACACTATCGCATATATAAATAGGTATATATATAGAATTATAAAGCGCTTTTTTTACTCTTCTAATTTCATTTATTTCCACACAGAACACCGCACTCCACAGTGCTCTATTTTCGTGAGGCATTTGTGGCGTTATTTTCTTCATCGAGGCCCCCAAAATATCCGTATATATAACTCAATTTTGTGCTTCAGATTCGTGTGTCTCCCGATTCGTTTTAGATTTGTTCCATTTTTAAGCGCATAGTTTAGTCGATGGACTTTGTATTGTTTGTCCGTCGGAGCCCATAAAAATCGAGCAGTCAATTTGCATTGAATTTTTTGTTCCACTATCCGAAGAGCAATTTAAATTGTGGACCATAAATTACCAACTTGTATGCGTTTGTGGATGTGTCGAGTTTTATGATCTCGCCCTCCACCTATGGCTCTTTTGACGGATATGCCCGAATTTAAGGCACCCTAAGGCCCAATAAAAAGCATCAAATTTATGCGAGATGCCCCGCAGTGGCAGCCAAAAGATTTTCCAATTTTCCATCCGCACTGCTTAAGATCCCCATAAATTAGGGATCAATTGTTTTAATGACGCCGCTTAATGCAAAAGGCGGGACTGGTAATTTGCCAAGCCCACAAGCCGCTCGTAAAAATTATAAAAAAGATAAAAATCCACAACTTACCATAAAAAGCGGCGACTAAAGATGAAATTCGGTTTTATGAGTGGCATTTAAAGGCCTGCAAGTAAATTGAAAAACACACAAGAACCCATTAGAATCATAGTACATTCAATACTTAAAACACCTCAAAAAAAATCTAGAACAAAAACTTATAAAAATAAATATGGAAAATTCAGATAACAGCTACGAATAAAATGCATTTTGCGGGCTCTTAACTGATAAAGAATTTATGAAAAAGGGCAAGAAAACAAGTAAAAATAATCGGCACTTAAATTTAAACAAGAACTTGGTGAAGTTTTGAAAGAAAAAATATTAAAATAAATTCCCAAATTATTCAGGAAAAAATGAAGCCCCATAGATTCCTTTCCCACCTCATAAATAATAATAAAAAAAAATTAAAATATTCAGGGAAAAAATTAATCTATGGGCTTCATAAATTTCTTTCTTTGCTCTTAACCGTTTAAAAGAAATAAATTATATTATTTTTATTTTAAATGAAAGTCCTCAAAGTCGAATCAAATTTATAATATTTTTACAGAAGCAGTTCTGAAAATAGCGAGCGCCCATTAAATACGAATTTTGAAGAAGCCACTGCCCCTTAGAAATTTATAGGATCACTTAGGCGAAAAAACAGATTTCAATTAGATTTTCGACTAGGAATTCTCCACCCACAGAAGAAACACGCAGCGGAGGCTGCGGTGAGAAATTTGTAGAACGATTTCTGGTGCTTTTTTTTACAATACGCAATGCGTTTTAATTTTTCAACCATGTGAAATTTCTCGATCTCAGCCAACCAACGCGGCTTTAAAAATAGAAATTGCAATATTTTTTTTTTGCTATTTTTCGATGTGACACCAAAAACCACACACACTCGTGGCAGAAAACAAATTACAAAAACAGCCGTCATCATTAAAAAATAAATTTCGAAAATTTTCCCCTTAAATCAATGAAGAGATGACGAGGCCATCACCGGCGACAGCCACGACGACGTCGGTGATTAAATTGTTTTGTTTCTGTTTGTTAAACAATTAAAATTGATTAGTCCGGGAGCCCAGAAAATCTGCAAAAAGTTAGAAGACTTTTTTTGTAGTTTCTTTTAAATTTGCCCGCAGTTACGCCTCGCAAATTTCCGCCGTTTCAATTAAGACCAAGAACATTCCGTGGGGATCGGATGAGTCGGATGGCTTGACGGGCGTCACTGGGGCGCCAGCCCAGAAAGCCGACAGTTTCAATTTACTGGCCCGCGACATTTGAAAATCGCATTTGTTTCAATTGCCCGGCCGGCCACCCAAATGGATAATAAAAATTCAAAGTAATTGAAACGAGCGCCGCAAATCGACTGAGCGGAGATCAAAGTTCTCCACCGGAGGCGCCTGAAACGTTGGATTTTCCCTCTAATTGGTCATAAATTTCAACGAGCCAGAAACTCACATCGACAATTGCCAAAAAACTCCCCACAAAAATAATACGGCTATGACAATAATAAAGGCCCGGCCATTGTCACTTGGCCAACGCTTATTACCACTTTCTACCACTAACCCAGTTAAGGTTCTTTCAATGGCCACGTACGCGGGGCCCCCCGACCGCCGCAACTCACTTTCTTCCAATGAAAAGCGTTCATCAAAAATACATAAAGATTTCTGACTGACTGCCTACCCCGGCCGCATTTCTCCACAAAAATGTACAAGAGGCCCGCAAAGAATGGCCAATAGAATCGCCATTGAATGAGACGTCGCGGTTGCCTCGCTTGTCTCGTTGGCTAAATGAAAAGTTAATCAAAAATTGACAATATCGGCCGTGTGGGCATACAAATTAGAAAATCCAACCATAACAAAGAGCCAGGCCAAGAGCATGGCCGTTGGACAGACGGGCACTTGGACAGATGGATGGCCTCTCCGTGACAGAATTACTAATTATAAATAAACATTTTGCGGTGACAGCGGGACAAAAACACAAATCTGACAAGCTCAAAGTTTTTCTCTCTCTCGCTCTTCAATGGAAAGAATAAAAAGCATAGGAAACAATGGAAAAAGTGTAGAATGTCAAGTGCAATTGTGTGGGGCTGGCGGAAAAGAGGGCTGGGCGGGGAATACAACTGCGTTAGGAAATGGAATTTTCTATCTTTTAAGACGAAATGCAAACAATTTGTGTTCTTGGAAAAGCCTAAGCTTTTTCACAAAAGAAACACAAACATGGGAACCTTAACAGCCGATGTTTGTCTCCTACTCATAAAAGGGAAATAAATTCAAGATTTTTGTAAGTTAAAGCTCAAAAATGGAAGCCACGGGAGGAGCGTTGAGGGAAATTAGTAGGTGAAAAATACTTAGTATATTAAAGTGTTTTTGGAGAGGTAATAGTTTAATAATCTTAACCATCAGATGGGCGTTGTGCGGTTTTGAAAAAATACTAAAAAGAATACCAAAAAATACTGATAATTTGTATGTCTTTCTGTTCGAAAATCAAATCAAATCAAAATCCAAGCCACCAAATGAGCGTTGTGGGGGTTTCGGAAAAATACTAAAAACGAATACCAAAAAAAAAAAAAAAAAAAAAAAAATAATTTCTAGGTTTCTTTGTAAGATAAAGTTAAATAAATCCGACCCACCAGATGGTCGTTGTGGGATTTTGGAAAAATATTGAAAAGGAATACAAAAAAAAAAATAATAATAATAATAATATTTCTAGGTTTTTTCTAAGAAAGTTCTAAAAAATATCCGACCCACCAGATGAGCTTTGTGGGATTTTGGAAACATATTAAAAATTTATTAAAAAATACTCATTATTTTTAGAATTTTTTGAAGATAGTGCAAAACCTTCTAATACTTTTAATGAGCGTTTTGGGTGATTCAATTATATTGTTATAAATATTTTTGATATAATCTTTCTTTCCCAATATAATTGTTTTATGTAATATATATTTAATACTTATTTCCCTTTTTCTGAGAAACCTCAAGCTCGCCTCGTTTTCCCTTATCAATTTGTTTAATTTCAAAGTTCCCTGCCGTTTGATGACAAAGCAGCTTATCAATCAGCGGCGTTTTATCTGAACGGAAATCTTTCTTATATAACCTTCACCTTCTCACCTCCTGCCGCGTCCGTCCGGCACACAAAAAACACACAATTCACAATCAATAATAGAATTACTTATCAGGGCAGGGCGCGGCCCAGGGCGGGGCGGGGGGCTTGGCTATTTAACTACCGGCGAACTAAGGTGATAAGAACTGCAGAAATGTGACATTAGGTAGAAAAATAGAGCGCGGAGCGGGCTGACCGAAACGGAAATTGGCTATTAACTTGGCCCGCCGAAGTCAAGGGCCGTGCCCAGCGCCGGTCGGCCGGTCAGCCAGTCCGGCCAGCAGATGTGGCCGGCCGAGTGTAACGAACCGAAAGCCCATTGCAGTGTTGGTAAATGCAAAACAGATGAGGGCCGTCTGTCTGTGTGAGCAGACAAACAATATTAAATGACAGATGAGTGACGACGCCGACAACGACTAACTGGGGGCCGGGTCTGGGGGCCCCTGATCAATGGCTGTTCATTCAATTTAAAGTGAGCAAAGCGTAAACTGATTGTGATCAGGGGATGCTGTGAGCTTCGTTTCCCGGGCGGGGCGGGGCGGGGCGGGGCGGGGCGGGTTCACTGAGGAACTCCAAGTCAGCGTGCAGTGAACTCGCTACGGGCCACATTAACGATGCCGAACCACGACCACGGGCAAGGGGCGGGGTCGGGTGGCGGGCGACGCTCGTCGACGGACGGCGTCAAAAGGCCAACAAACGCACGCACACCAAGCCGAGTCAACCGGCCAGCTAACACGCATATGGTCAACAGTGTCGGGCCAACTAATAACAAACAACCGGCTTTTTCACACACACACACACACGTGAGCGAGCGGGCCCGGGAGGGCGGGAAAAAGCGCGATGGGGGCTGCCGGGTGGACTTTATTTACTTTGTGGCAGGCCAGGCACGAAACTTGCAACGACAGCGGCCAGCCAGCTAAATTGTTGCCACAAAGCCCGCTGCCAGTTGTTGTTGTCGGTGTTGCAGTTGTTGCTGTTGGGCCTGCGCATAAGTCACTCGGAGTCGGCTCACCTTCCGCTCCGAGCAAATTGCAAAAATTCCACAGTCTCTCCCGCTCTCCCCCTACCACTTTTTCAGGCAACGGTATGCCAATCGATGGACTGAGAGGGGACGGGGGGAGGGAATGCCATCTGTCGTCACATCGTGATGATCGGAGGGGTGCCCGCTCCGAGGTGAAGGCCGTCGCTTTCAAATACTCACACCGCTGCCCCCCCCCCCCCTTGGGGACTTTGCCCTGCCCTTGGGCGTAACGAATTCGCCATAATGCGCTTTTTATTAGATTTTCCCGAGGCCTTTCCCGGCCCTAGGCCACACTCAGTGTGAGTTTTCCACGATTTTATTTAAATTCAAGCCAAGAAAAAAGTTTTCTTTCCGCCGCCAGGCGTCATGGGTGTGCGCTCAGGGTTGCCACCCTGCCGCAAAAGAGTTTACAAAAGGCAGGGGAGTTGCCAGCTTTCAAAAAATCAAACTTAAAGAACAGAAATAAAATAGGTTACCCCAAAGTTGCCAAAGAAATTTCCTGTTCGAAAACTCGGTTACCGCCATGACCAATCGAATTTTCAACTCAGTCGGTCATCTGTTGGTGTGGGGGGGGGGGGGGGGGGGGGGGGGGGGGGGGGGGGGGGGGGGGGGGGGGGGGGGGGGGGGGGGGGGGGGGG
>JBAMCP010002860.1:0-10015 GCA_037075105.1 Lissocephala sabroskyi | reverse complement strand
ACGCAGCTGAGTGCAAGTGCACACAAGAGAGCGCTGCACAAAGAGAGCGCGGATAACTTCGAAAAGGCGAAGATCAATTCTTCCGTGGGCACGTCTATACTCGTCGAGCGTTCGATCGCGATATTTCCCTAGATCCTCGCAGTTTTCCGAATTGATTTTATATCCTAAACCAGCCTTAGCACCAGTTTCTATTTTCCTCTGAATCTCTGAGCTTGGACATCTAATTTGGCGATACGAGGACGTCTTCTAGCCGCAAACTGCTTAAGACCTGAAATTTAATTTAATAATCCCTTTGCAATGTCCAGACAGAAATCCAGCTGAGTGGAAGCCTTCATGAAGGTGACTGCTGAACATCTGGCTCTATTTTTTCGATTAGTTAGTCAACCCAGTCGTGGCGAACTTTTTTATTTGATCCTCGCAGTTTTCCAAATTGATTTTTATTCCTGAAAAAGCCTACACAACTTTTTATTTATTAACCTCTAAATTTTGGCCCTCTAATTTGGTGGGTAGACGATGTCTTCTATCCTCAAACTTCTTAAGGAATTGGAATTTATAAAAAAAATCCAGTTGAGTAGAAGCCTTCACTCAACTGACTTAAGAAGATTTGGCTAACTGTGTTCGACCAGTTAATTAATACAAATCTCCTTTTGCGCACTTCATCGTGGTATTTTTGTCTTTCTACCTCACACTTTCTCTAATTGATTCCATTTTATAAAACAGCCTGAACACCTGCCTCGTTTTGGGCATCTTCGAGGACGTTTTCTATCCTGTAACTGCTTAAGACCCAAAATTATTTGAATGGACTCCGGGCAAATCCCAGACGGCAATCCAGTAAAACTAAATAGTCCATAGATCCGCTTGCTGAAAACCAGTTAATTTGTACAAATCGGGCCAATCAAGATGAACTGTTTCGTTGGTTTCATAACAGGGACTGAATATTCCTCTCAGTGCTATTCAGTTTGTCCTCATTCTTCGCTAACCGGCCCGTTTCTATCAGAAGTTCTACACATTAAGTAAGCCACATATAAATCGCCCCTTTCTAGTCCTTATTCTTAATTTATTCTAAGACCTTACGCACTTTGCGCTCTGGTTACTAGGAAAAACAGATTTTCCTAACTAATTCTAATTCCTAAGACAGCCCTGACTCCTGCATCTATTTTACTCTAAATTTGAGCATCTAAGTCTTAAAATTTAATTAAAAGGTCTCCGTGCAATGACCTGGCCGTAATCCAATTGAATTGAAGATTCCATTAAGGCAACTGGTGGATACCTGGCTCCATTTATTCGAAGAGATATTTGCATACCCAGTCAAATCGAACTTTTTCATTGGATTAACTATTTCTCCTCACAGTTTCCAAACTAATTTTAATTCCTAAAACAGCCTCAACACATGTTTATTAATTTTACTCTAAATTTGGACATCTAATTTGAAGGTCCGAGGAAGTCTTCCTTCCTCCAACTGCTTAAGACTTGAAGTTAATTTGAATGGTCCCTTTGCAATGCCCAGACGGCAATCCAGTTGAGTTAAAGCCTCCAACCAGCTGACTTATGATGATCTGGCTTACTTTCTTGAACCAGTTAGTTGGCAGAAATCTAACCCGAACTTTTTCATAGGATCATGTCTTCCTTTTACGCAGTATTTATAATTCATTTCATTATACAGAACACCTTCCTCCAATTGGACATCTTCGAGGATGTCTTCAATCTTCCAACTGCTTAAGACTTAAAGTTAATTTAAATGGCCTCTGAATAATCCCCAGACAGCAATCCAGTTGAGTTAAAGCGTCCATAGAGCTGAAGATCTCCCTAACTTTATTGCTGTCTTTGCTAATAAATTCCTCTGTGTACAACTCGGTCTTGGCTTAGTCTTGGCCAGGTCTAAACAGAGAGTGTGTAACATTTATTGCTCGTTAGCCTGGCCAAAATCAGAAATTCTTAGCTTCGTTGGACTTCCGCATGCCATAATTTGAAATCTTTTCAGAAATTTGCTGGCCAAGGAAGCCAGCAAATTTAAAACGCAATACCAGCAAATTCCGGTTGGCTTTATGCCCCATCAATTGGTTCCGTTGACCTCGTCAAAAAACCATAACCGCCGGGCTTCCAAATCGCCTCAAATATTAGCGAGCTCTGGACAATTATCTGCAGCCACTGGCCAGCCAGCGTAGACGCAGTCAATCCACTTACCGATGCTCTGCGCTTACAATTTTGTGGCTTCATTAGCGCCAAGCGTGGCGGGCAGCAAGGGAGCAAAACTCTCACGCCCCGTTAGACAAAGACACGGTTTTGATTAACACTAACCAGGCAGCCAGCAGCCAACAGCCGGCCAACAGCAGCTGTGGAAATGGCGAAGCCCGAGAGCAAAAATGCACAGTCGGCGGGGAGTCTAAGCTGCGGCGCTGGGAAAACAGTGTCCGGGGCGCAATGCAATCATCATTCCAATTGCAATCAAAGCGCCGGCGTTGGCTGGCCCGCTCACTTTGATGCCACAATGGGACTTGGCGGTGGCCTGACCTGGCCAACGCGGAGGGATTGGGGTGGGGCTGGTAAACAGTGGAGGTTTCTAGTATATAAAACGCTTCGAGCACATGAATTTTAATTAATTTTCCATGGAACAATTTTAGGCGTCCACACAATAAGCTGGGCCACAAATTTTAATTAAAACCTTAACCAAGACTAAGCCAGAATAAGCTGGGCAGTCAGTCTATCTGGCAGTTGTGCGTCCAGCCGGCCGGCAGATGGACGTTCTCTTTATTCGCCAGTCAACCGAATAATGTCGCAATTTAAGCCTATGGATATGTTCAAAAATTTCCATTTAAAAGCCGCATTAATGCATGTCAAATGCAATTTGTGTGTTGATTTCGCGCCCACATTGATCCCATTTTCCTTAGCTGTTGGTCGAAAATATTTTGAGCTTTTGGTTATTTTTCTTGCAGTGCTCGATTGCCGGGTGAGCGACTGGGGCTCGTGGAGTGAGTGCGACAAGACCTGTGGCACTGGCATGATGACCCGATCCCGGCAGGTCCTGCAGGCCGCCCAAAACGGCGGCAAACATTGCCCAACCCTGCAGCAGAAGCGCGGCTGCCAGGGCTACCGCTGCCATGGACATCACGACAAGAAGATCTTGCGAGGTGAGTGAAATTTATTGAACTTATTTAGGGAATTTAAAGTAGGAAAGAGAAGAGAAGCGTTCTCAAATGAGGCCCACTTACGGATCGTGGAGCTGTGATTGGGGATATTCATTCTCTAAATTAAAAGAGTAGGAAACAAAAATGTAAAGAACAAACTTCTGTCTTGTGTTGAAACCTCAACGATCTTTCAACCTCGAGATGGCACCATGAGAATCTTCCCATCTTCTAATGAGGCTATGTGGGCTTTAAGCTTCAGGCTTTTACTGCAATATTCAAACGGCAGTTCCAAACGAAGTTGCAGAGTAAAATTGAAAAAAAGTAAAGCAAAAATTTAGCGGCAACACAGGAAATAGACTTAAACTTTCTAAGACCGGCGGAGTACAAAAATCCTGCACAGCGGGAACGGAACATCATAGAAAAACCACCAGCAGGTTCAGCCACAGATTGCATTATTAGAAAAGGAACTATTTTCCTTTTTGACGGCGGAAACAACTTGGGCTCCTTTGGCTTTTCCTGCGGCCTTTCTGATTTCAGTTATAATTTCCTGCTTACCCTATTCAGTCGCTGGTTTAAGCTCTCGAGTCGATTATAACTGACAGGGAAACCTATAATTCGAATCCTCAAAATCATCGCGCGGAATCGACCTGACCCACTTTGCTGGCAATTTGGCTTGACAGGCAGAAAAACTCTTCGTTGGTAATTAATTCATTTATAGTACATGAAAGTGTAATGGAGATCAGTGGATGCAAATAATCAGATTGTTGTTAAGTCCTTTATCCGTTTTAATGAAATGTAGCTAACCCTTTGGGGTAATTGGGCCGATTAGTGAAAAAAGCTGGACAAAAAACTGTTGAGCGAGTAAATTGTAGTTTCGAAAATTGACAAAAGAGGGTTAATGGGTGACCCTAAATACTTAACGGGCTTAAGTGCTGGTCTGGTTATTCATCCTACTTACCTGCCGGCGCTGCCCAACTGCCAACTGTTGTCCTCAAAGTGGGCCACAAATTTAGTCCAAGACATTCAGCCCTCTCATCCCCTCTCGGGTTGTGTGTGTGCCGGCGACTCGAATGCAACCGAAACAAAGCCAAAGCTTTTACCCAGACAACCTGAAAGCCGGCAAGTTGGCAAGTCGGCAACTCGGCTTTTGACAAACTAAATTGACAACGCCACCGTCAACGGTTAAGATACTGAAGACCGCGTCCGCTGCGGCGCCCGCGCTGACCAGCCACCCACGCTGATGTTTCGATGTGGCAAACTTTGCCCAAAGATGTTTGCTTGGACCTCTGGCAGCGCTTTAAAGGTACAACCACCCAGTCGGGTAATGGGTTGGATGAGTTGACGGGCGAATGGACCAAAGTTGAAACTTTTGCAAATTGCTTTTGCATGCAGCGCCCAGGAGTAAAGAACATACGACAAGGACTCGCAAAAAAACCAGCAGGAACGACCACGCACGTCCGAGGGCTGCCGCTGACACACCCACCCATTCAGCCGCTGCCGCCACCGCCCACACACTCTGGCAAAGCAATTTTGGGCAAGTGGCTGACATAACAGCCACATTATATATGGCTAAGTGTCGCCGACGGCACACACACACACACACACGACCCGCCCTCTCAAATGAGAGCCACCACTCGGGGCCGGTGGGTGTGGATGTAAAGGAAAAATAGAATCGGTTACTGTTAAAATATCATTTTTAAAGTTTTTGTTTATGTTTTGTGTGAGAAAAGCGGTTGGCCGACGTGACTCAGCGTGTCCTCGAGAGCAAAGTGGCGGCCATTAACTTGTACACGCCTTTGTCCTTGCCCGCTGATTGTGTCATTTATAAGGAAGTAGCAAGTTCCCGCCGGCTCACCCAGCAGGGCATTTTAAATACTCAAAGACTCGCTAGAAGTTCTTTACTTAGTAAAATATGGCAATGCCAAAATTGCGAAGTAATAATCGACCAAGAATTTCTTCATGTTTTAATCTCAACTGACTGCCTTTTGGCTCCTCTCACCAAATATTGTTTTTAACCTTTTCAATTGATTGGAGAAGAGATCATTTAGGTCTTTCTAGGGGTTTTGCTTTCCAAGGCATCAAATCTGCTTCTGCTTACCTTGACGCTTTGAAAAGGAAGTTGCAGCTGTGCTAAATGAGACTTAGAATCTCAGCAGTTTCATTTCATAAACCTCCGCAGGGTTTCACGGGATCAGGGATCATTAAGCGAGCTTTGCTTTCTTCAGAATAACCCAGCATTTATTGTTCTGAAAAGTGTACATATGGTCCTGCATTTTGACTGGTGTGGGACTTTTCTGATGCTTGAATCCCATCGAATCCCATCTTGATGGATTTAATTAAAACTTTTGATTGCAGTCATTCAAATGCTCGACGCAGCCTGCACGACAGCCAGTTTGCAAATAGAAAATGTAATAATTCAAGACCGAACTTCAACCAAAAGGGGGCGGGACAGAAGGCTCGGCTCACACTGGGCAATCTGCCGGGGCAGTTAGCGATTATGCGCCTAAGCTGTTTATTATTGCAAACTCACACTGGCTGTGCCCGAGTCTCTGTGTTTATTTGCACTGGCACTGGATATGTGGCCAGCCGCCTGTTGCGTTATATCCTTTGCCGCGTATTGGTTAAGTGGATTGGCAATGGGCAAAATGAGCAGAGCAAAGCAGACACGCAGTGGCTGTGCATGGCAGCTGGATGGATTAGCCGGCGGACATGCGGAGATGTGCGAACTTGCAGACTGAATTCCTCGCTGGCTGAATTTCGTATGAGAATTGGCTGGGGCCGCCACGGTGAATTGGGAAAACAACCAAAGGGCACACAAAACATTTAATTATGCTATTAAAAACTGTGTAATGCCAGGATAATTACTAACAAACAAGCCAAACTGGCGAGCAGTCGAGCTGCCTCCACCAACAACCGTCAGTCAAAGTGTCCCCGAAGCGTGTAACGCGGGCAGCTCGCCTCACCTGGCTGTGCCATGTCGGGAGCCAAGCATAAGTAATTATTAAAGTAAACAAACCAAGAGTCGTGGTGGCTCTACTTCTCCCCCCCCCCCCCACACACACAATCGCACGCACAAAGCTCCGCGCAGTTGATAGGCGTACACTTGGCGAAAATGTAAAAAAATATAGCATACTTTTCGGGGCTTCTTAAGCGGGGAAATAAAAAACTTCTATTTATTTCGGGAAATGCAATAAAAAAGAAGATTTTTTAAGTTTAATTTTAAATGCTTTTTGCCTACTAGCACCAAAACCTTTTATTTAGTTCTAGAAACGGCAATTTTCCGTGCAGTACATAGAAATATTTTTAGCTTTTTCCCGAATCTTCAACTCGTATTGGTTGAATTTGTTGGCCATACTTTGCATATTCGAGCTGACAGGCCAATTCATTTGTCCTCCCAGCAGACAGCTTGCTGACAGCAAATTGGCACACTAATACTTTACTTATGTTGTGTGTAAGCCAACAGAGAAGGCGTGCCAATCAAAATCTGTCACCGGCCTCGGCCTGCACTCCCAGCCGCCGTCGGGAACAAATCTCTTCGACTTTAACTCCTTCGATTCTCAACTCTTTTGCTGATCTGTTAACGTCTTCTGTGAGACTTTTGCGCAGTGCAGCTTGGAAAAGGGAATCGAAATTCTGCAGGCTCCTTGACTGCTCGCAACTTCTGTTTGGTGGGGGGGACATAACCGGGCATGTGTGTGTGTAGCCATTCAAAATAATACGCCATCCTCATTACGTCATAAAAATAATTGCGCACTAAGACCAAAGCATAAATTGCCGACTCACAGCAGCAGCAGGAGTTGAAGTTGGCACAAATACAGCAGCCATGTGTTAAATTCCAATTAACTCGCACATGTATGTCTGCCCCACTACGAGCGCCCGTGTGTGCATGTGCGTGTGTGTGTGGGGCCAAGTGGGTAATCGTCAAAAATGCCGTCGTCGGCTGCAAGAAAACGGAACGCTTAGCACACAACAATATGCCATTTGATTATGCAAATGCCGGTGCTCCCCGAGGCTGGTGTTCTGGCGACGATGGCACTTAGCTCGTTAAATTTGCATTTGCGTTTCTACCCAAGCGCCCGCCCTGAAAAAATGAAGAACCAACTGATGTACAATGAGCAGAGGACTATCAGTTTTATTCCAAAACATTGCAGAGAAATCATCTTAGTTACGGTCGATTGAATAACAAAATCGCATATCACATTGCCAGTCGATGATCAGCGCCCACGCGTTGTCATCTTTCCGTTTGTATGTGTGAGTGAGTAAGTCTTAGTTTAAGGCAGTCGAGTCCTTGGCATGAAGCTGAGTCCAGGCCCGGGCATTGGCATTGTAGGCATCCTTGTGGTGTTTGTACAGCTCAGCAGCCTCCGGATCGCAGGCCGAGCGGTGATCAGCCCTGGCCAGCATGGCGATGAGGCCCACCAGGATGTTGGTCACAGTCAAATTGGTCTTAGAGCAGTTGTAGTGGCTCAACACCTCGGCGGCCACATAGCCCAGGCTGTTCACATTGCAATGATACAGCGGCGTCAGGAAGCGTATATTTGGCGTATCAGCCGGATAGGTTTCCGGGAAACTCAGAGCAATATCAAAGATGCCATTCTCATAAGGCGAATACAACGGTCCCTGGATCTTGGCTCGCCACTTCAGCATATTGTCCAAGGAACGGGGACGGGCCCAGGCATTCATCGGTGGGGTGGTCTCCATAATCTGCAAGTCCCTGATCAACAGACGCACAGCCGGTATGGCATTGACGCCATTGGCGGACAGCCGGCCGCCGGGAACTCCCCGCTGGGCAGCCTTCATGGCCTCCAGAAGACGCAAGTATTCCTCGGCCTGTTCGTCAGCATTGATGGTGTCCTGCCGGTCGAACTCGTCGAGAAGACGCGACTTGCCGGTGCGGTTGCGGTTGGCCACATTGAGGAGATTGTCGCTGGCATTCATGCGGCGTATGGGGTTCAGTTCATGGCCCTGTTCTTCGTTGTGCTCCTCGGAGTCGGGGCCAAGTAACTCTTCCAGAGTTGGGGCGAATCTCACCTCGGGTTGGTTGCGGTTGGCGTTTATGTTTGTGTTGATAACGACGGTCATGCGAAATGGACCATCACCGCGGTTTGAATAGTCCATGAAAGCAAAGTCCCCGAGCATCTTGTGTGTGTGTGTGCGGTGATGGTCCTTGTGTGTATGCGGTGGTGTGCGTGGCTTGATGTTTAATTCCTTCTCGCTGCAGACTTACTTTCACAGATTTTTCTCGCTTTTGTTTGTGTGACTTTCAATTTTGCTTTGAAGGCTTCAATTTGATATTCATCTAAAATTTTCCTTGCTATACTAAATTTGAACTCTCTTGACTACTAAACTAAATTTCGATCCGTCCCCTATGACTGCTTCCAACTAACAATAAAATTTCATATAACCCAACTGACAATGATACCCAAAGCCTACTGTGCTTGTTTTTCTTTATCGAATCTCAAGGCCAACTAAGTTGGAAAAGCCCTTGAAAAGTTCCATGCCTTGCGTCTTATTTATCCCATTGGGGTCTTTAATTTAGAAAATACAGCGAATGTATGACTAAGCCTCTCAGAGAATCTTGCTTCCGAGGGTGACTGAGGGGTATAAAAAAGGGGTATAAATTGATTGTTGCTCGTAGAAACCGGTGGAAAATGCTGAAGATACTGATTCTGGGACTTAATCCACTAATTCGGCTAGGCATCTCCAAATCTAAATAAAGAATTCTACTAAAATCAAAAGACTGATTGGTTTGCCAGAAGTTTTGGGACCTACACAAGGGTAAGAGATTTTGAGAGTTGCATAGCAGTTGGGGCGAAGACTGCTGGCGCATTTGAAGTCTCCGAGATGTTACTTTAAGTTACAATAAATATAAATCCCAAAGAATTATACCCTGTCCTCAGGAGCGCAAGGGTAACAAATTTACACTCTTGTGTGTAATGAATTAAATGGGTTATTATTTCAAGGACTACAAAGCAGTAACCTGCCTTGCAGGGGATTGAATTTTGTGGAGAGGCCGCTGCGAATTTTTTATTTTTCGTATTGACCCCGATATTTTTGGGTGCCACTCTGTCGGGGCGGGGCAAGGCCGAAGGCCATCATGTCGACCTTGCTGTAACGCTGTCGTGCGCTGCTTAATGGCGTGTTTGAATTCCGATTTTGTCGCTTAAATACGAAAACAGCAACGGCCACAAAAATACAGCAGCGGAATTCAAACAAACTGAAAAACATTCAAACAAATCGTTGCCTAACCCCGGGCGCACCATCGCAGCACTTCCGCCGACAACAAACAAACAAACTCACAGGCACGCACTCCAGTCTGACGTATGTGTGTGTGTGCGAGTGTGCGTGGGTGCGTGCCAGGCCGCCAGAGGCCATTTGTAGGTGCAAGTGCAGAGCAAGCGGAACCCGTTGCTCCTCTCGGGCTGCCTGCCCGTGACACTTTTCACCCGGCACGCGGACCGGCTCGCGTGCTCGTTAAATTGATTTTTACATCTGTTTCACCTGACTTGAATTTTCGTTGTTTTTCTCTTACAGAAATGGCCCTGCTGCTGCCCGCCGCCCTGTCCCACAATCGACATGCCAACGACAGCAGCGATATTCGCCGGAATCTGCGCACGCGCTATCGCGACTCCTACAAGCACAATCGCGATCACGAGTAAGTACAGTTGCGTTTCATTTACAAAGGGCATTAAAATTAATTCAGGAGTGGTGGCAGCGAAATAAAAAAAAGCTTCCATTAAAACGCCTATAAAATTGCCATTAAAAGGACCAAGAAATCGACGGGGCGGGCCGAGAAATTTATATTGAATTGGCAGGCATTTTTACGAGCTGTCCCCGCCGCCAATTTGTTTGGCCAGGTTACGATTGTTTGTCTAACACGAGAGCCGGCG
>JBAMCP010002859.1:0-10022 GCA_037075105.1 Lissocephala sabroskyi | reverse complement strand
CCCCCCACGCACCGCGATTATTGTAATTTCACTTTCAAAATGAGTATGGGCAGAGGGGGGAGGGGAGGGGGCACCAATCGACCCCCACCGACCCTAATGCCGGCCAGCGGCCAATTACTTTGCATGAGAGTGTATACATGTGTGCATGTGTGTGTGTGTGTGAGTTTGCCGATGTGGAGGGGCCCACCGTCGTCCAAATTAGAAAGCGCTGGCGGTTTTTACGTGTGTTTGTGTGTGTGTGTGTGTGACTGCTTGATTCGCTTAATTAGTTTATGTTTCTTTGGGACCGTTTTAAATGGGCTCGCAATATCCGCCGCCGCCGCCGCCACCTCCATCCCTCGCCTGTTTAATATTCTAATTGAGGCAGCCGTGCATTTCGTCATTTCAGAATTATTGCAATCAACTAAAAAAAAAGGGGGACGGCCAGCCACAATTTGCATATTTCAATCCAAATTCCCCCACCCCCCTCCACGGCAGCCAGTGCTGCCATTTTTATTCATTTCTTGCTGCTGCTTCTTCTTCTGCGAGCTTTGTCTTTGCTCTGAGGGAGTTGCGGCGCTGCTAACGGCATTTGACAGATGATAGATGCGAGAAGGGGGCGCGTTGTTGTTGTTGCTGTCTCTTTCTACTGCCAGCATGCTGGAAGGGGAGTGGGAGTGGGACACACACACTAACATTAAAATGCTATTAACATTAACAGTTCATATATTTGCACGCTGCTTAGGTAAAGTGCAGTAACCACAACAACAACAACAACCACCACGTTGGCCATTGAGGAAGACAAATGTGCGTGTGTGTGTGTGTGTGAAAAGCGTGTCAGGCAGAAAAAAATGGCATAGAATTTGTTGCAAAATAATAACAATGGAGAGAAGAAGAAGAGCTAAGAGCCCAGGGAAGTGGGTAAAGCGTTTTTATTGTTGCTGTAAACGCCAAGGGAGGGCAGTGTTGGGCAGTGGCTGCGGTTTAATTATGAGGGGGAGGGGGGATTTGTTTACCGTTTGAATTGATAAGAATTTTAAAAGTTGAATAAAAATTTATGGAGATTAATTTTTTATAGAATTTAGTTCTCGGTCATTGAACTCTTTCATATCGAAAAGAAAGCCTTTCTCTTTTCCCCTCTACGTTTGTTTACCTTTACTCCACCGAAAGATAAGGGAACCTCAGGAACTGATAAGTTGATTTGTTTTTCTTACCATTTCAGCCGCGAGTTTCATCCTCTCCCCCCGCTTAGTGCAGCGAACGGCGATCCAGGCAATTGTCTCCCAGATCCTTGGCCAGGCCAGGAACCTAAAAAAAAAGTCCACTCCTTGGCACGCAGACTGAGAGCGGCCAAATCCTTGAGAGCAGGCGGCGGCAAAGTGAGCATGTCGCACGGCAGCGCCGGCGGCACGGGCGGCAATCTGAACGCGCACACAGTCGGCGGTGGTGCTGGTGGCGGTGTTGGTCCTGGTGGTGTGGCCGGGGGTCCTGGTGGCGGTGCCGGGGCAGCAGCCGCGGCCGGTGAATTTCGCGAACTCCATTGGACCGTCTCCAGTGTGATGGACTCCTCCCGCGTCTCCACCTGTCTCATCTCCATGCTCCTGATTGTCTATGGCAGTTTTCGCAGCCTCAACATCGAGCAGGAGGCCCGCGAACGGGAGCAAAAGAAACGCAATGAATCCATGACGAATCTCCTCACAGGCGAGCCCATCGAAAAGGAGCCAAGTGAGTCGACCGAAATCCCCTGCTTTGATTTACTAATTTGGGGATTATCCTTGCAGATAAATTCGCCACCCTGGACACAATGCATGCGCTGTGCTTGCCGCTGGGGGCCTCGGTGTCCTTGCTGATTATGTTCTTCTTCTTTGATTCCATGCAGCTGCTGTTTGCCGTCTGCACGGCCAGTGAGTAGCCTCGAATCCTGGCCAAAGTTCTCTCGTATTAATGCCGATCCTTTTAGTCATAGCCACGGTGGCCTTGGCCTTCCTGCTGCTGCCCATGTGCCAGTACATCATTCGTCCTTGCACGGACGGCAAGCGCATTTCGTTCGGCATTTGCGGGCGCTTCACGGCCGCCGAACTCTTCAGTTTCACCCTCTCCGTGTCCATTGTGTGCATTTGGGTGCTCACCGGCCATTGGCTGCTGATGGATGGTAAATTTAAGGATATTTTAAGCTTGGATTAGATTTTATTGTGTGCTGCTTTTTCCAGCCATGGGCATGGGCCTGTGCGTGGCGTTTATAGCATTTGTGCGGCTGCCCAGCCTGAAAGTGTCGACGCTGCTGCTCACTGGACTGCTCATCTATGATGTCTTCTGGGTCTTCTTTTCGTCGTACATCTTCAGCACGAATGTGATGGTGAAAGTGGCCACCCGACCCGCCGAGAACCCCGTGGGCATTGTGGCCCGCAAGCTTAACCTGGGCGGCATTGTCAAGGACACGCCCAAATTGAATCTGCCCGGGAAGCTTGTCTTCCCCAGCATGCAGCACAGCGGCCACTTCTCCATGCTCGGCCTCGGGGACGTGGTGATGCCCGGCCTGCTGCTCTGCTTTGTGCTGCGCTATGATGCCTACAAAAAGTCACAGGGTGTGACGTCGGATCCCACGCTACCACCGCCAAAGGGTGTCGGCTCAAAGTTGACATATTTTCATTGTTCCTTACTGGGGTGAGTCCTCCAAATCCCCAACCATTTAAAAAAACCTTTAATGGTTTCATTTTCTAGTTATTTCTTGGGTCTGCTGACGGCCACGGTGAGCTCGGAGGTGTTCAAGGCCGCCCAGCCGGCCCTGCTGTATTTAGTGCCGTTTACGTTATTGCCGCTGCTGCTGATGGCCTATCTGAAGGTAGGGCAAGGATTTCACACTCTGTTCCATTAATTTTAATATCTGTTTGCTTAGGGCGACTTGCGTCGGATGTGGAGCGAGCCGTTCATCACACAGCAACCATCAAAACAACTGGAAGTCTGAGAGAAAACCGAACAAGCGATTGAGAAAGAAACCAACCTACAAAAAAAAAACATACAAAACACAAAAAATAAGAACAAAACAGTTTAGATTCTCTCTTAATGACGTATGTATAATTTAAGTATCAAGATCTTGTTTTTAAGTTAGTGAAAAGTAAACTGAGTAGTAGCGATTTTTAGCTAATAAGCGGGTCAGATTTTTTAACGTCTATATAAAAATGTAATTGGTTTTAAGTTCCCCTGGAGATTCTTTGTTGAGATTTCTAAAGCCTTTCGTAGCTTCTTGCCCCACTCTCAAGTTGGAGTTATATACTCGTATGCCTTTCTGTAAATACTACAAAAATCATTTGAATATTTTTTAAAGAAAAACGAAAAATGTAACGAGTTCTATGCAACAAATAATAGTTGATAAGTCAGGAATACCATTTCCCCGCCCGCCCTACACACATATACTCGAGGTAGTTTAGCGTATTTCCTTGTGTCTCAAAATAGTTTTTACCAAACTGTGTTATTTTCAACGTGCGGAATTTAAATTGTCCAATTCTCGAATAGTTTTTTTCTGTCGGTTTAACGTTTCATGATTTTGCCAAAACGCAGATGTGTTCGTTACTCACAAGCAAATATACATAAATATATATAATTACGTTCGATGGAAATTTTAATTTTTACAATAAAGCTAACAATAAATATATAGACATTAAATTACAAAAATATTAACAATTTTATAAGAATTTAAATTCCGCGGGCAGCGCTCTAGCGCCATCTGGCGATAGCGTCAGGGGTAAATATCATCCCTGCTTAACATTCCTATCGATTGGTGAAGGTTGCCATAAAATGTTAATTAACACTGAACAGCAACCCTTGAAAACGGCCACCCTAAACAAATATCGCTTAAAATAAATTTTATTTAGCATAAACAATGCCGCGATAAGGCGTCTTCCATGTTTAAGGCATTTTATTTATAATTTATTTACGTTTCCCATAATAATTTCGATTTTTCATTATTACAAGCGCGAGAGCGACAACTCTGGCTTGGTGTTAATGTGTGCGTGCGTAAATCAATCGGAAATCCGACGCAGTTTAATAAACAAATAGATCAAAACATTACAAGCGGAAAGTGAGTAAAAGTGTTTAAAATATTTTCAACCATTTCCGGGCTTACTCGAAAACCCAAATGAAGTGAGAAAATGCTCTTATACTCAGCCCCCGCACGCCTACACACACATCCACGCCCTGCCGCCAGCTCGCATACAAACGCATACGCACACACAGCCATGCACTTTCCTGTGGTGTCGGATGTCTGTGTGTGTGTGTGTGCGTGTGTAGAACATTTTTATTGAAAACTGAAAATTTATAAATCTTCTGCAGCGCGTTTTAGCAAACTGAATATAAATAACCAACAACCACGCCACCCACAACCACACGTTGCCTACATGGGTGGCAACAGCCAGACAGCAACAGCCGCCAACGCCACAGCCTTCAGCGCAGGCGGCTACATCGGCCCCACCTCCAGCCACAGCGGCCTGGCGGCGGCCGGCGGAAGTGACCTGATCCCCGCCCCCATCGGCACAGGCAGCGCCTACGGCGGCACCAGCTGGGAGGAATTCTGCGAAAGACATGCGCGCGTGGCCGCCTCCGACTTCGCCAAGGCCTGCATAAATTACATCAACGGCAATTTGCCCCCCGAGGAGGCCCGCAACATCCCTCACCGCAGCTTTGCCCAGAAGTTCGTCGAGTCCTTCACCGAGCACTACGACACCGAGTTCTTTCGCCGCCGCTGCAACCTCAAGACCGGCTTCCACGAGCCCGGCTCCTCCGAGTTCGACGAGGAGCACGAGGTCTCCCGTCTGTTCCCCAAGTCGCTGCTGCGTCGCCTCTCCTTCAAGGGCCTGCGCAAGGGCAAGGTGAGCGCTCGGGGCGTAACACCAGGGCGGGCCAAAAAGACACTCAAAGCGTTAACAGAAACTCCTTTTCCTGCAGGCCTTCTTCCACAAGAACTCGGACGACGTGGACGGCGTTGGCAGCAGCAAGCAAAGCAAAACCAAGCTGGCCAAAATCGTGGTCGAGTGCCGCAAGGAAGGCATCGTCAACAATCTCACGCCCGAGAGCCTGGACCAGCCCACGGGCACCCAGAAGTGGGAGAAATGCCGCCTGGCCTTGGTCAAGGCCGTGGGCGGCTACATGCTGGAGTTCTACACGCCGCCCAAGTCCACCAAACCGCGCAGCGGCGTCTTCTGCTTCCTCATCTCCGAGGCCCGCGAGACCACCTCCCTGGAGATGCCCGACCGCAATAACACTTTCGTTTTAAAGGCGGACAACAATATGGAGTACGTGATCGAGGCCGAGGATGCGGACGACATGCGCAGCTGGCTGGCCACCATACGCTATGCCATGCGCACGCCGCCCACCCAGCAGCCGATGATGGAATCGGATGTGATAGCCGCGGCCATGCAGACTTCCCCGGTGACCACGAATCCCGTGGGCGGCAGTGCTCTCGGAGGCATCCAAAATCCCCAGTACCAGCAGCAGCAGACCAGCGGCGGCCCTTTGGTGGGCTCGCAGTCGGCCGACAGCGGCCTGGCCGCCAATGCAGCCACGGGAGCCTCGGCCACGGATGTCAATGCTGAGCTCAGCAGCACGCCGCCTAATCCTCCCCCTGACATACCCACGCGGCCGTCGCGTTCGGGGGAACGCGGGGAGCAGCGCTTGTCGGCCTCCAGCAACTTTGATGCCAACGAACTGGCCGAGGAGACCGACATCAATGTGGCCGATCTTACGGCCGAGATGCGCTCGTTTCCCTGGTTCCATGGCACTCTACCACGCTCCGAGGCTGCCCGCATGGTCCTGCAGGCCGAGGCCGATGGCCATGGCTTTTTCCTGGTGCGCCAAAGCGAAACCCGCCGCGGGGAATTCGTGCTCACTTTTAACTTCAATGGAAGGGCCAAGCATCTCAGGCTCACCATCTCGGAGAAGGGCCAGTGCCGCGTCCAGCATTTGTGGTTCCCCTCCATCCAGGAGATGCTCGATCATTTCCGCTCCCATCCCATACCGCTGGAGTCTGGCGGGACCTCGAATGTGACCCTCACCGATTGGATCCACAACACCAGCCGTTTGGCGGATGGCGAGGGGCTGCCGGCCGAAGAGTCAGCGGCCAACAACGGCGGCCAAGCATCGCCGAGACATGTGAGATAGCCAAAATTTCAATGGAGTCAATTCAGTGTCAGTGATGGTTTTTATTTGATTTCCTTATAATTTTCTTTACCTTTTATGTTCCTCATTTTGTCTCTCTCGCTCTCTCTGTCTGTGTATGTGTGTGTGTGCGAGTGTGTGTGTCTTTTGTTTGCATGCCTCACCCCCGCCCAAGTCGATGCTTCCCAGAGACTCAGATTAATTTGATCCTTTCTTTTCCTGCAGTGCAACGAAGTGATTACCATGAATCTAAGTGTTCGCCTAAAGACAAACGAAATCGAACTGCCGCCCCAGGAGCCAGGACCCTCGTTCGCGGCAGCAGCGGCGGCCGCCACGCACGTCTATTTGCCGGATCAAGTTTACTTCCATTTGGATCCCTCGACGCTGGCCGGGCAGAGCTCGTCGCCGCCGCTGGCGGTCTCGTCGAATCCGAGTTACCTGGATGCGGCCCATTTGAGGGCCTCGAATGTCTCGTTGCAGGGCGGCGGCGGCGGTGGCTCTTCCGGCGGTGGATCTGGCGGCGGAGGAGCTGGCGGCTCGGCCGGCGAGTGCAGCGGACGGGCTGTGGATAATCAGTACAGTTTCACTTAAGTGAGCGTTTGTTTTTTGTAATTTTAGCGGAATTTATATTTGTGCCATTGGTCCTGAGTAGCAGCGACGGCAGCCCTCGCGAGGAGCTTAAATATTCATTGTTTCTATTAATTTTAGTCGGGCGCGCCGCCCTCCCCGCGATCCTAGGGGCCGCGCACAGCATTAAGTCGGGATTATCTATAATTAAAACCTATAATTGTAAAAAAACCAAGCGAAGCTGCCAAAAACCAGCAGCTGAAAACCCAAAGATTCTCAAAACATTAGCCTGGCTTTAACGAAAGTGAGGTTAAGGCGGTTTTTGGGGTTTTTTCTTGCTGGTCTGGCAGCCCTCGCGGAAGACATGATTGTAACTGAATGTTATGTATAAAATTATATATATATATATATAGTATATATAGCTAAATGTGTATGTGTTCATTTTAATAATCTACCATTTAATGTTGTAAACAAAAATATAACGATCGTAAATCGTTGGGTGCACCTAAGGTGCAAAAATCATGCGAATCCTAAAACTTCCTGCTTTACAAAACGAAAATGAATCATTTAAGGATTACAAATTATACCAATACTATATATACATATATATATATATATATGAATTGCAAGAACGTAATACAACTACAATAATAAAAAGAGGTTATCTGAAAATTTATTAAAGTTTATTTGTCGAAATTCAAACAGCCGATCGCAGCGCGCGCTCGTATCGATTTTATGTTTACCAACACTGCCTAGCCCATAGCACTGCTTGGCCTGCTAATAAGAACGAGCGGGCAGGCAACACCGGCTTGCGGCTAAACAGCTGTTATCATCTGCAAGTGAGAGCGAGACGACAATAGATCTTTAGTTCAGTTGTGCGCGAGTCGCGAGTGCGTGCGTTTTGGTTATTTAATTTTGTGTATTATTTTGTGGTTTTGTGATTTCTCTTAAAGTAAACAAATCAAAATACTTAAACTCGCAACTTTGCTGGCTTTCTCGCAACGGAATTCTTTTTATTTCCTCGACGACACTTGTCGCACAATTGCAATCAAAGTTTTTGCGACGCCCCGCCCCGTCCGCCCGGCAGCCCAACAACACTTCATTCTGCCTGGGCCGGCCCGGCACCATTGCTGTCGCCGTTGTTGTTGTTGTTGGTGCAGTGCAATAATTCAGGAAACTATCTTGAAAGTAGTGAATGCAATGACAGAAGGGAAACTCGGGCTTTCGCTGCCTTCTTCGTCGTGGCGGCTGTCAAGTGTGTTTACTTCCCAAAAATTTATTTGCCTACACAAGCAGTGCGGGCCGTGGTCGCCCCGCTGGCGTTGCCACACTGCGCAGCTGCTGGGGGCTCAAGTGCCGCCATTTTGATAAATGTCACGAGAGGCATTTGGAAATTTATTAGACAAACGAGGAGAGGGGCGGGGGACTTTATGCAAATATCCCCACGGCAGCAGATTTACTCGTTACAGACTGTGCGTCCAAATAAAACGCCTAACATACTTTTAATGGTCCTTCCGAGGATGCAGAAATTGCCAACTGCAGGCCGCGCTGCGTTCGTCGTCGTCCTTCGGCACAAAAGTTATGATTAATTTGTGCGGGGAAGTTTTGCCGTTTACCCAAAAACTTTGCCGTCGCCGCCGTCGTCGTCGTCTTGCTCGTCATCCTCTCGCTGTTGTCCGGTTCCTCCAACTGCCTTCCTATCTCGGCCAGCTTGCCAGCCGTTCAAGTAATTAAAGGATCCCCGAAAGTCCGACGGGCCACGGTCTGCTTAAAATTCCATTTAATTACGTCGAGTGTTGAATTCTCCAAGTGCGCTAATTACAGTCAGTAAAAAAAAAAAAAAAAAACAAACTAAAAACTTCCTTCGGACAGCGTCAGTTTCCGTCTAGGAATGCAGATGTTTTTTTTGGAGGAGCTTCGCTGCAATCGAATTTTCTGGAACGATTTAATTTGGAATTTGTCACTGCAGTTGGTAAGTTTTTCCTTCCATTTATATTTGGGCAAAAAGTTTCCGGGGAATTGCCCATCATCCGCATTTGTTTCTTGGCCAAAAGTTGACTCAATTCAATTGGTAGCAAATGGCATGGAAATTTTTAAGTGGACTCCGGGGAACTCAACAAACTCTTCAAATTGAAACTGAGTTCATAAATTCAACCAAAGAATTCCAAAGGATTTACTGGGGCTTTCATATACTCTATAGAATTAATTACAATTAGATGGGAATTATAATTTAAGCCCGTCTGACTTTCCCTAAAATCGATTTAAAATTGTTCACTTTTTGGGTTTTCTTTTTTTTTTTTCACTCCACCATGACTTGCATTTTGCGATAGCAAAGAACTGCTGGATCCTTTGATCTGTCGGCCTTATATACATTTTCAGGGGATCTGAGGGATCAAAGCTTTGAGAGCTTTTGAGAGCGGGAGATTTCCAAAGAGAAGAGCGCGGGAGCTTGAGATGAGTGGAGAGATGGACAGAAGAGAGACAGTTGGACAGAAGATAAACGGAGAGAAGTCAGACAGACGGACAGATGAGAGACAGTTGGACACAAGACAGACGGACACAAGACGAACGGAGAGAAGTCAGACAGACGGAATAAAGACAGGCGGATGGACAGAAGACAGACGTTCAAAAGACAGACAGACAGACGGCCAGAAGTCGGACGGAGAGAAGGCAGATAAACAGACAGAAGATGAACAGAAAACAGATGGACAGAAGGCAAATGGCCAGACGGGCAAAAGACGGACGGAGGGAAGACAGATGGGGGGAAGACAGACAGACTGACGGAAGATGGACAAAATATAGACGGTCAGAAGTCAGACGGGCATAAGACCAAAGAGCAGACAGATGGGCAGAAGGCGGGCGGGCAGAAGAATGACTGATAGACAGTTGGACAGATTCGCGGACAGTTGGACAGTTAAAGCCGCAGAAGTGGTAGGGATCAAGAAAAAAGACAGCTAGACAGATGGATAAATGTGCAGACGGACAGCCAAAAAAAGAGAAGCTCAGACTTGGAGGAGAATTTTGGATGATTTCCGTGTCAATTTCCAATTGAATGTTCGGAAAATCAACTTCTATTCTTTTCCCCACTTTCTCTTAACCTCCCGACAAAAACAAAAACCTCCTTTTATCTCTCTAATCCTTAAAAAATCTCTTAGTATTCCGCGCTCCACGGAAAAACACACACAATTCCCATTTGTTGTCTGATAATCCTCAGGGGTTAAATTTTATTAACTGCAGAGAATTGGTCAATTTTTCTGTTGAGAGTTCAGTTTTTTCATTTGTCAGATAAAAATGGGGATTTTTGGTAGGACAAAAATCCATTTTGA
>JBAMCP010002858.1:0-10023 GCA_037075105.1 Lissocephala sabroskyi | reverse complement strand
CACCTTTCATAATATGCGACAATTTTTTCGATAGCTATCTCGGATCTTGAGATAAAACTCCGTCCCGAAAGGGTTAACACGCAGGTAAACATGGGCAGTTGGGTAATTAACCCACCGACCGCTGCCAGTCAACCAGCGGACGGGCTTATCAGGGGGCGGGCGGGCGGTCGGCTTATCAATCGCCGTTCCCGGCTGGGCCTATGCAAATGAAGGTTAAAAATAAAATCAATCTTCCGTTTGCTAATGAGTTTATTAGATTGTTTTCGGTCTCTCAGCACTTGGCAAATGGCCAGCTACCTGATTTCCCCGACTTCCATGCTCAACTCTCAGGTATTTCAAGATCAATGTCATCGCCAGGAGGCCGCATTGGCTGGTGTAATGAGGACTTTGCCTTGGCCGTTCGTTGCCCCAAAAGCCAACCAAATTGGTCCAAGCGATCGGTCTGATTTTGATTTCCATTTCATTGATCAGATCAACTGACGCCGCCTCACATGACCGAGGCCACAGAAATATTTTTAGCAGAATCCTCACTTCGAAAATCCCCAGCTCAGACGCACTTACAGCGGTTGTAAATGTCGACCGATATCGTCCAGATATTGGACGTCAGTCGAGGGCTACGTGATTGTAATCAGTCCACAGTCCAATTGCCGGGCGCTTGGAGGAGCTTAAAATTCCGCCCGGAAGGGATTACCCGATATCGGGCGGGTCGACAAGCCCCCTAATTGATGGCGGGAATGTAAATATTTGATAAAGGCTTTCTGTAAAATCGGCCAGACACGCGCTCTATATCTGGAGATATGCCAGACTTATAATAGAGGATTCTAAATTTGGCGAAAGGCCTTTTTGAAAACAAGAAAATTTTGGCAAATTGTCAGCCACGCCCACAAAACACCCGCCCACCCACACACAAGAAGCCAACGTGATGCGTCGGCGGCGGGCATTTGTCAGGGCGATTCAATTAAATTTAGAACACTACGCGTTTGCCGCACTTGCACGTAATCGAATTGTTGTTGTTTGTCCATCTGCCCAAATGTGCGTTGTTGTGTCTGCTCTCGAATTGTTTACGCCATTTAATGGTTTCGAGTTAAAAACCTGGAAACGTTTACAATCACCGCCATCAGCCGAAAAGGAAAACAACCGGGAAACTAACCAAGGAAGTGAGCAGTCTGGAAAATCCCACCGAATTCTGAGTACACTGACCGATGACAAGAGGTGAGTGGAAGTAGGTAAAGGGAATTCCTGCCATTTGTCCGTTTCCACAACAGCCCATCTGTTAAATTTACCATCACTTCATCCGACCGTAAGACCATTTATGGATCTGCCCATCTGTCGCTTCGTCTGCCCAACTCTCCAGCCAAAAGCAAACCACCGGGAACCTTACCAAGGAAGTCCGCAAAAAACTCTGAACTCTGAGTACACTGTTGAGAATTCCTGTCCTTCTATCTGTCCATTTGTCCGTTTCCACATCATCTGTGAATTTTTACCATCTCTTCATCTGACCGTAAGACCATTTATGGATCTGTCCATCTGTCGCTTCGTCTGCCCAACTTTCAACCATCTCACCAGCTCTCCGTCACTTTCTGTCCGTTTAATCTTCTGCCCATCTAAGTGTCTGCCTTTCAGGAAATCTATGAAAATAGCCTTGAAATCCCGAACTTTCCGCTCAAGAAGGCCGAAAAATGTGATATCTTTTTTATTTCCAAGCCCACGACAAGTTTATTTTTAGGGTTCCCTCTCCAGAAAGCCACTCAAGCACCTGGTACTCCAAATCTATAAATAGACGGCCAACCTTCCCCTTGAAAACTGTATTCCCGATTCGCCGATGATTCGTTTCTTAGCTTCCCTCGCCGGCTGACTCACCGCCGCAATGAGCAATAAGCCAGCCGCTGATGGGGCACACAACAGAATCGGTTGGTCGGGGGGCCTCAAAAGTGTCGCCCAACAAATCGCATAAGTTCTGTGGGATTTCGCCAGCCATTCGTCAAATTGCATAACTTTGATTCAATCTAGGAAGCGGCCGTTTGCGATTCCCCCCAGGGCACTTTAATTTAAACAAACCGCCCTGCCCAGGTAAACATAATTTAGGCATTCAATTGACTGTTCATAAACAAGGCACTTGAATTTGGCGAGAGGCCCGTCGACAGCCCAGACACTTCCGGTGCAGCCGATGCACAGCCCCGAGGACGCTGAAGGTCAGCCGCGGATCGCAGATTGTGAAATCAGCTCGGGAATTATGTCAACGTGAGTGGAGGGGAAGGTTGGGGCCAGTGGAAGGGATAGAGGCTTGTGCTCTTTGCCGGTGGGCGGAGGGTAATCACAGCTCGGGATTCCTCTGGTCTGATGAGTTTTAGGGGAGCCACAGGCGATAAAGCGGCAGTTTCAGTGACTGCAGCCCAAAGACAAAGAAGTTAGAACACAGAAACCAAGATATAAGTCGTCTTTGATATGAGATTTATGGAGCAGACAAACTTTTTAAGTATCGAGACTCTGGGAACCTAACATTCTACGGATTATGAGAGAAGATCTGGAAAGGGTTCAGGCTTTGTATGCTATGAGAGGTCCCAGAAGAAACCCTGAGCATTTTTGATGGGTGATTAATTCAGTGGAACCTGTTGAATTCTAAGATTTACTAGGACCGAGAAATCTTGAAGGAACTGAAGCAACTAAAAGAAGAAGGAACTGAAATATACTAAGTCTTATCGAAATCTCAGGCTAAATAAGGTAGATCTTGGTAATGATAGATCTCTCATTCCTGCCGACTGGACACTAAGAAAGGAAAACTGTAATTCGAGGAATCTTTAAGAAGAAAACTTTAGAAGAAGGAACTGAAATCGACTAAACCTCTTTATAATTCAAAGCTAAGCTCAAAAATACAATAATAAACAAAACTCTTGATCTCTCAATTCTGCAGCTTTGGTATTACAAAAGGAGAGCTCCCAAAGGTTCTGGAAAGCGGTTACCAGCTCTTCAACCTCAGATAAGTGAGATTTCTTCAAGATGCCAACATTTCAATACATTTTGAGGGTACCAAAGTCTGAGAAAGAGACCACAAAGTCCCTTCACGGATAGCGATCTCGGGAGCCCCGTGTGAGCCCGAGAAAAAGACTTACTTCCCCTTCCCCTCACCCCAAGCGGTGCCGGGGATCCCCAACCCCCCACCCCCGCCTCTGGCAGGAGGTAGTGGGTCAGCCGCTTGGTGATTGGACCGCCACGCGCGCTCTCATAATTGTTTACCGGACTCGCTGACGACGGCAACTCGCACGGGGCTGCTAAAATTGAAGTCTGCGGCCGGCCCAGGCGGCGTATACGCGATGAGAAATTTCACAAAGCGAGATGAGCGCTTTTCGCAGGTCCGTGCAAATGCGTTGGCCGTACAGCGAAAACTCCGAGGGGCTTAAGTGCATACGGCTACTTGCTTTATGGCCGGCCAGTGAGCAAACACTTTTTGTACTTTAGGCGATAACGCGGATCGACTTTTAGCCGGGCCAGACCAACCAGCGCCGGCATCGACCGGCTCGAACTGGAACCACGCTCCCAATCTCTCTCCGGGGAGCTCATCTTTTATCTATCTTGTTTTCTAACTCTTTATCGCGCTGGGGTTCTCTCCGATGAGCTCAGGTGGGTAAACAAGTCCACGCCGCAGTGGCTGGGGGGGGCGGGCAACAGGTGACAAGCCGCCCACTCACGCAAGTCAACCCTCAGGGGGCTGTAATTTGCCTGGCGTGTAAGCGATTTAATGGAAGTCCTCCGCCCGCCGCCCGCTGCCCTTTGTTTATGTTAGTCCACTTAATGAGCTCTAATGAGACGGAAACCCGGCGAACCGACGGCTCGACGAGCCACGAAATTGATGGCCGCAAAGCTGCCAAGGTACACAAAGGAAAGCCCAGACCTTTGGAGAGGTCTCGTGTCATCCATCAACTAGATTGGGGCACCGAAAGCCCCCACAGCCCTAGGAAAGTTATTGAATTTCTGGCTGTTTGTCTAAGATTGAGGCGAAATGATACGGTCACCTATCAGGCTGGGGGGTGGGGGGCAATGAGCAAACAACGGAATGTATTTTTAATCCCTGATACTCTATAGGTTTATGGCCCAAATGATCTTGGGTTTTATAGGGAACATTGAACTGCAGGGAGACCTTGTGGTATTAAGGAATTCTTCTATACAAAGTCATGAAGAGAGACAATCTTAAAACGGAGTAGGATCCTATGATTGAGATTAGAGAAATTGAAGGAAGACGAGGATCAAAATTAGCGAACTTTAAGTTGAAGAAGAACAAAGAAGAGAAACACTGAAATCTCTAAATAGAAGTCCCTAAAAGTCTTAAAAAGATCTATAAGGATCTTCTAAAATTTAAAGGAATTCTTTAGATTCTTTAATACTCTCAAGGGACCCTGAAAAGAGTTCATTAACTCCCGACGACGAATTTTGTAAAGGTCGGTAAAGATCTCCTAAAATTTAAAAGAATTCTTGCGTATTCGTAATACTCTCAAAGAGTTCGCTAACTCCCGACGACGAGTCTCAAAAAGATCTATAAAGATCTCGTAAATTTTAAAGGAATTCTAGCGATTCCTTAACACTCCGGAAAGAGTTCATCAACAGTAAAGATCTCGTGAATTTTAAAGGAATTCTAGCGATTCCTTAATACTTTCATTACCCCCAGAAAAGAGTTCACTGTAAAGATCTGTTACGATCTCCTAAAAATCAAAGGAATTTTAGCGATTCTTCAAAACTCTCATGAGACCCCGAAAAGAATTCTTTAACTCCCAAAGGGAACCCGTATAAAACTTGAGATTTAGTGCCTTCAATTCCCAGTTCTAGAAGTCCCCAGAGAAGCATTAAAATGCTCCCTAGAATCAAACGATATTTCTAGAGAATCAGCGGGGAATTTGCAGACACCGAGATCTTTAGCTCTCCCAAAAGAGCATTAGCTATTCTCAGTCTTACGGCTTGGCAAACGGAGTACTTGAGACCTCGACCTTATCAAGGTGGTTCCATAAATCACCGAACCGAAACGATTGCTGTCTTCGCCGGACTCCGATTTATATTTAGCCTAACGAACTTAAATTTATGGTCCGATGTTCAGGCACTCGAGAAACTTAATCGATTGCTAGAAAGCTTTGATTTTTAGAGACCCGACAGCCAGAAGAGGTGGAGGCAGCGAAAGTTTTGAGCGCCAGCCGTCAATTGCACGAGCTATCGACTAAACAATGCGAAAATTCTCGACTGCCGTAATCGCATTTTCATGGTTAACGGCACTCACGTGTGGGACGGCAGGGGGAGGGGGTGGCTCGATTATTGCCGGCTAGAATTGCATAATCCAGGAGGATTATAGGAGTCGCCAGAGCCGAAACTAAGTCGGTGGGGAATTGGAGATCAGTCCGTTCCAAAGTTCATTTGCAGCGGCCCACGTGGGGCCAAAGTGCAGAGCGACTCCCTCCTCCCACTTTCTCTAGAGAATTCTCTCGTGTGCTGTGACGTAATCGCTGGCATTTAGTGACCGATGCGTCGTCGGTTGTGTCACGCTTTTTCACTCTCGCAATTGATAGGGGAATTGCTTTATTTTCTATTTTCGTTAAAATCAATCAAATTCAATTGATGGCATTCGATTTGTTTACCTCCCTCTCCCGCTCTCTTCGCTCTCTCTTTCTCTTACAGCGAATATTTTCGGAATATTTTCGTACGTCTAAGCAGATTTATCATTTAAATTTATGGAACCGGTTTGTGTGGATTTTAGAGACACCTTAAATCCCAGATCATTACAAATTCTACAAATCTCCAACGACCTACAGTGAGTCAAGGTGAGCCGGCCAGGGTGTGGCAAAAGATTCCTTAAAGTTCAATAGAATGTTTTTTAATCCTTGAGGGGGGTTCCCGGGGCTATTATAAATTTACAACTATTTTGTGTGGAGAGCTAAAAATACAAAATTTCACGCATTGGCCTGCTAATCAGCGCGATGCGCCCGCTAATTGGATCACTTGCCGGGCTCATGGAGAGCCCGCAAATTGAAATGGGAAGCCAAAATAAAAAGTATTATTCCCGCCACCTGACAGCCTTGCTAATCGCCAAACGACTCCACAAATAAGCCCCAACCACCCGATAATATATCCGATCAACAAAAACCATCAATTTCCTTCAGACGTCATGGTATTTTTGGGAGCTCGAATCGTATTTGAAAACTCAATTAGGGCTGGCGCCCAGGGCCGGCGAATTGGGGGCCTAAAAGGCGGCAGTTGTTTTTGTTCCTGTCCAACGCTCTTATCTCGAAAACAGCAGCGGGCGGGCTGCGTTATCGATGACGATAACGATGACTCAGGCACGCAACTCAGTGGCTCGCTAGCCACCGATAAGGCTTCGGTCTTTGTTGACTTTTAGAAAACAAAAACTCTTATCAGAAAATTCCACAAAGCTGAAGCAACAAATTGGATATCAACTGACCGCCCAAAGATCGTTATCGAACCGCCGCAAATAATTCTAAATAATAGTTTCTCTCTATTAGAAATATATAAGCCTCTAACAGAAACTCAAGCTTACTTAAGGAATCCGATCTTGAGTTACTAATTAATTGCTTTGGGGTTATGGAACTTTCCATGGTAAATCTTGGCTATAAACACCATAAAAGCTATTTATAGGCGATTCTTAGAAACCTCTCGGGTTCCCATAAAGTAAACTTTCTGTTCGTTATAATTTCGTCCCAGTGTGCGTTGGTCGAATGCACTGGGGCTCTTGGGTCGTCTTACGTTCATTTCTCGGGAAATAAACAACCCAAAGTCGCCAGCAACACCAACAGGTGTCAATTATAGGCAGACTAAACTGTCCGGCGGCCTCAGTTCCCGTTAAGCTCTCGATTTTCAGTCTAGAATCGAATTTCCCGACGGCAACAATAGTTCCCTAGCGAGAAATCCCTGCCGGCCTCGGTTTTCTTAATGAGAATTTGAATTACCAGAAACCCAAAGGGTCCTATTCTCTGTCTGCTAGACTGCTTTCCTATAACTTATATAACTCGCTCAATCCGAGGGGTTTTTAAATCAAGAAGAGAAGGATTTATAGATAGAAGGTATCAGAAATATATAGAGAGCTATAAAAAGTTTTTGATTCGAAGAATCTAAGATTTGGGAGAATTTTAATTTTATCGTTATCTTTGAAGCTTCCACAGATCTCCAAATCAAGCTGTAAGATCTTCCTGTAGACAAGCTCTTCTAGGCCCCCGAAGTCTTTCAATCAAGGATAGCAGAATTTGAAGATTGAAGATATCGGGAAATAAAGAGAGCTATATAAAGTCTCTGGCTCCAAGAATTCTAGATTTCGGAGAATATAATTTTATCGTAAATTCTTTGAGGCTTTCTCAGATCTCTAAATGAAGCTGTAAGATCTTTCTGTAGACAAGCTCTTCTAGGCCCCCGAAGTCTCTTATTCCGATAGTTCTTCAAATCAAAGATACAAGAATTTAAAGATGGAAGATATCAGAGATATAAAGATATACATATGTAAGAAGTCTTTGGTTCCAGAACTTTCAGACTTGGGATGATTTAAATTCTAACCCTTGAAATTCCGACCGATCTCTTAATGAAGGGTAAGGTCTTCCTGTGGACAAGCTCTTCTAGGCCCCCGAAGTCACTTATTCCGATAGTTCTTTAAATCAAAGATACCAGAATTTATAGATAGAAGATATCAGAGATATATAGACCCCTATAAGAAATCTTTGATTCCTCAACTCTAAGATTTGAGATGATTTATATTCTAACCCGTGAAATTTCAACCGATCTCTAAGTCAAGCTAAAAGATCTTCCTGTGGACAAAGTCTCCTATTACCCCAAGGATCTTATAGTGATTCTACTTTTATATAGAGTTATAGTTATAAAGAGAATTATTTTGGTACTTACAATGCAAGCCTTGACGGACTTCCAAAAGTTTCTCGCAAAGTCTTCAATTTTGCTGGTTTTTCCACGTACGTTCGCCAGTTGCACGACGGAGAGAAAGGATCCAGGAGATGTTGACGATTAAGAAGAAGAAGAATATTTTTTACCCGTTTCAATACGATTATCCGATTGATTAATGGCAGAAAACGCGTGCTCACGAATCGGTTGGAACCGATTTGATTCTTTCAGAAGGAGGCTCGATCAGCCGGCTATATAGTCACATTATCGGTTGCTATATACACGCGCGCACACACACACACACGCACAACAAACTGTCTTCCGATGATCCAATCCAATCAAAATGTCTGTTAGCCTGGTTATCCTGCGCTCGTTTCGTCGGCGTCTAGCGGTCCGATCCGCTGGCCTTGCTGATCTATATCGATTTATGGATCTTACTTGAGCTTGATTTTTTTCTTGACTTTGTACTGACGATTGCGCTGATCTATGACAAATTCATATCGCGATCTCTGCACATTTTCGCTATCTAAATTAAAACAGCTCAAACCGAGTAGGCGGAGGACTCTTAGCGAATACGTTGTGACTGAATTATAATTCCCGGTTTCCGATACGAATTCCTTATTGACCACACAGCCTTCCACGCGCTGTAGGTTCCACTCGATTCCTTGATCAATTGATTTGGGTTGACTGGGTGGCCCTTGGAGGCCACACAAGGCTAAAACGGCCGTCCTATGGAGGCAACTCTTCTCGTTGCAACGTTGAAGCGCAAATGCGACCGGCCGGCTCACCTCACTGGCCTATTTATGCAGTCGACCGACCCACCAGCTCTCAAATCCTTGTAGCTTTTGACGCGCTGCTTGCACGTCGCGGCGACTGCACTTGGCGCTCGCGCTCTCTGGCAAAGCTCGCTGCCGATTGGGCTGGGCTGCTCTCACGCTCTCGTTAGTGTTGTCTAGGCGGCTGCTCCGCTCTCTCTCGCTCTCGCTGGCAACTACGGCTGCTTGAGAAAATGTGTCGAAACCAGCCGATATCTGAGCATGTGTGTGTTGTTGTTGCTGTTGGCGCTGATGTCGCTGCCGCTGGCGCTGGTGCAGTTGCCGCTGGCTGGTAGTGAATTTACCGTTTTCGCTTGTAGGCTCTTTTAAATTATGTAAAGACTTTGATTCGAATTAGGCACACTGATTTTCACGCTCTCTTTTCTCTATGCACTTGGCCACAGTTAATGTCTTTTTTGTTGTTGCTGTTGTTGGCGTCGTCGAGGTCGTCGGTCGACGTGCGCTTTAAAATTCACCAGCTACAAAAACAAAAAACACACAAAAATCGATATTACACACACGCACACACCAGCATATGCAAGCGTGTGTGTGTGTGTGTGAGTGGACGCGAGCAAATCCCTGCAAATTTGAGGCGGCAAATACCGTTGGAGAGACGTCGGTGTGTTTAATTGAAATTAATTAAACAAACGCCGAGCGCGCGGGCAACTACAACAACAATTCGAACACAAAAAACTTAAAACTTTTATTCCGCTCGTTTGCAACGCACGTTGTGTCACGCGAGAGACGCAATTTGTATCTGGGTGGCGGCGACCGCACGAGACTTCCAACTCGCCGGCCAGCGAGAGCGACGAACGAATGTCGACAGAGGCTGTCCCCCTCGCACTCACACTCACGCTCTCGTTTGCCCGCTCTCGTCGGCACTCGCGCTCTCTTCGGTGTGGGGCGTTTTTTGTTGTTGTTGTTGTTTTTTGGTTTTGATTTGCTTCTGCGCTGAACTCTTTTTGCTTTTGCTTTTTGTTTGCTTTGCTTGCGTGCCACTTTTCGGTTGTCGCTGTTGTTGTTGTTGCGGGGAATAAATTATTTAATCAATTGGGCTTATGAGTCTTTAATTAGATTGCAATTGAGTCACTGAGTTTGTCATGCATAATTGCCGATTTTTAACGAACAACAACAACAACAACGCCAGCCAACAAAGAAAAACCAATACCAAAATTGTATTGCTATCTCGCTCTGGCCGTCTCAACGCTCTCGCTGTCTTTCGGTTCCTCTCTTTGCTGGACTTCCACTAAATGCATTAAATCTCAAATGCACTCAAATCTTCTTCCTCTTCTTCTTGCTCTTTGTGCTCTCGATCCTTTATAGCGGGCAAAGG
>JBAMCP010002855.1:0-10037 GCA_037075105.1 Lissocephala sabroskyi | reverse complement strand
GTACTTATCGGTTGGAATGATAAATAATTTTATTGACTTAATAAATATTTTTAAATTTTAAGAAAGCTTTTGTGGTTTTGAAAGTGCTATAAATATTTTTAGCTGCGACAGGCTTTGGAACTTTCTGTTGTTCTAGTTCCGAACTGAATCCGCCTGAACCAACTGCAGGCCGATTAATCAGCTGATCGCTTGCACGCTGGAACAAAATGCGAACATTTTCCCGCTAAAATAATTAATGTATTTTTTGCTGCCCGCGCTGCTTAAATAACTAAATAATGTCCGCACAGTACCAAAGATTCCTCAAAGTACTCGAGAAATGGCCAGCTGAAAAGACAAAAGTCGGCAGGTAAGCCATAAATTCACCCCACAATTCCCTACACACGCCACATTTCCCTCGGTTACCTAACAAAATTCCCAGCAGTTTTTGAGTTTCCCTACCTGAATACCCCTGATGTTGGCTACAAATGTTGCCATCCACAAGCCGCTTAAGCGGCAACTGCTTCGGCCGGTCCAGCTCAGTTTGTCGTGCTTCTTCTGCCAGTCAAGTGCAATGTCGTCCAAATACGCCTATCAGCTTATTCCCGAGAAGTTTCTCTTGGGCGGGGGCAGCGTGGGGTAAGCGGGGGCGGGCAGCTCGGGTTCCGTTTGGCGGCTGGCAGTTGCGGTTTCAGTTAGGGCCGAGTTAGGTTCAGTTTTCTCCTCAGTTCACCCCATTTTTTTCGGCCCATTAAAGTTTGATTTAAACATGTGAATTTCTCTCTATAACCCAAGGGATCTGGGTGAACAAATACGCAAGCAAGTAACCAAGTTAACAGGAGCCGGCAGCCTCACCAGCGACAACGAATCCGCCAGCTTTGCCAGGCAAATCGACGCCCTGGAGCGGCTCTCCAACAACGTCTACGGCAAGAAATACCCACGCATCCAAGACTCCACGGCCACCGGCCTCACGGCCGAGCAGTGCAGCCAGGTGCTCTCCTCGGAGTTCCTCCAGTATTTGAACGACGGTTCAAAGCGCAAATAAACAACAAAAACACCCCAAACCAACCCAATGGCTGCCTTCAGGGGAAGCCGTCTATTAGCCAGGCTAACAAGGCTGCCAACCATCAAACTCCAGAGCACCGAGGCCGCCTCGGCCCCCCACATCCCTGTGCTTTGCCAGGCGGCCATTGACTACCTGCAGCCGCAGCCTGAGGGCCGCTACATCGACATGACCTTCGGGGCAGGCGGCCACACCCGCCAGCTCTTGGCTGCCTGCCCGGACATCACCGTCTACGCCCTGGACCGCGACCCAGTGGCCCATGAAATGGCCAGGCAACTGGCTGGCCAATACAACGGCCGTTTGGTTCCTTTGCTAGGGAAATTCTCGGATCTGCCGGTTCTGCTGGACCAGCAGGGAGTCCGGCAGCATTCGCTGGACGGAATGCTGTTTGATTTTGGCTGCTCGTCCATGCAATTCGATGAGGCTGAGCGGGGATTCTCCATAGCCCACAATGGACCCCTGGACATGCGCATGGATCGTGGCAGCCAAAATGCCGACATTACCGCAGCCGATGTCTTGGCCCGCGCCGAGGAGGCCGACCTGGCTAGGATCCTACGCGTCTATGGGGAGGAAAAGGCCGCCAAGAAAATCGCCCGCGCCATAGTCGAGGCCCGCACGGCCTTCCATCGCATCGAGACCACCAAACAGCTGGCGGACTTGGTTTCCAGTTGCCTGGGCGAGGGCCCTACCCACCGCCTGGACAAGCTGCAGCGGCCCTCCCACCTGGCCACCAAGACCTTCCAGGCCCTGCGCATCTTCGTGAACAACGAACTCAACGAAATTAATTACGGGATGCTCCTGGCGCAGGCGTACCTGCGCCTGCAGGGCCGCCTGGTCACCATCACCTTCCACTCGCTGGAGGACACGATTGTGAAAAGGCATCTCAATGGCAATGTGATCGAGGGCCTGGCCAATCCTGTGCCCTTGAAGTACTGCAGCCATGACGTCACCCATGACCCGGAGCTGGTGGAGTCCTTCGTGCAGAGCAAATGGCAGCAGCTCCACCGCCATGTGGTGGTGCCCGGGGAGGCGGAGGTGGCGCGCAATTCACGCAGTCGTTCGGCTAAGCTGCGGGCTGCGCTTAAGGTTAAGTAGAAGTTTTGAAGCGACCCTCGCGGAGAATAAAGTTGCGTGGTAAGTCAGCCCACCCCAAAAATTCTCGTCTATTTTTTTTACATTCTTATCAGCTCGTCAGGCTTATCTATGCTGGGGGCGATAGGTGAGAGAGGGGAGAGGGGGGACCTGAAATTTCTCACCGCCACATCGAGCGAAAGTTGGAAATGTTGACCTTTTCGTAATCCAATGCCGATAATCCCGGCAGATAACCGCAAACGCCACCGCTGATTGGTTACCTGTCTGGGAAGTCTAGGAGCAACCCTCGCGGCTCGTTTATAGATAGAGCCGCCGGCGGCGATTAGCCTTCAGTTGCATTGCGCAGAGCCAACCAAACGGGCCGTGTTTTTATGTTGTGGCGACGATTCCTCCTCGCCACGCGATTCCAATTCAATTTCCAAATCCTTCAACGTAATTTCAGCGGCCGCGTTAAGATGAGCGAGGCCAAGATTATTTCCGGCACAGCCGTGGCCAAGTAAGTTTTTCATTTAACCCTCGAGAACCCAACTAATCGTCGGTTTCTTTCACCAGGGAAATCCGCGAGGAGCTGCGCCAGGAGGTCCAGCAAATGGGCCAGCGCCTGCGCAACTTTGCCCCCGGCCTGAGGATCGTCCAGGTGGGCGGCCGCGAGGACTCCAACGTCTACATCCGCATGAAGATCAAGGCCGCCACCGAGATCGGCATCGAGGCCCTCCACGTCCAACTGCCCCGCACTATCACCGAAATGGAGCTGCTCGATAAGGTGAACCACCGCGGCCCCTGATTGCCCGCCGGTTTACGTAATCTCTGTTGTTTTTTTGTGGGCAGATTGACGAACTGAACAACGATCCCAAGGTCCATGGGATCATTGTGCAGATGCCTTTGGATGCCGACCAGCCCATCGACTCGCATCGCATCACCGACGCCGTCTCCCCCGAGAAGGACGTGGACGGCCTGCACACGGTCAACGAGGGGCGCGTGGCCATTGGCGATCTGAGCGGCTTCCAGCCCTGCACCCCGTGGGGCTGCATGGAGCTGATCCGGCGCTCGGGCATTGAAATCGCCGGCGCCAATGCGGTCGTCTTGGGGCGCAGCAAAATTGTCGGCACTCCTGCTGCTGAGCTCCTCAAATGGGCCCATGCCACGGTTACCGTTTGCCACTCGAAGACGAGGAATCTACCGGAGATCACCCGCCGTGCTGACATACTTGTGGTCGGCATTGGCGTCGCCGAGATGGTCCAGGGCAGTTGGATCAAACCAGGCGCCGTCGTCATCGACTGCGGCATCAACGTCAAGGCGGGTGAGTTGGGTTTTCTTTAATAACTTCATTATTTTTTAAAGGATTCGAATGAATCTTTGCAGGTAGCTTCTGGAAACATCCTCAAACTTTATAGTTAAATTCCATTTAAATCGATCGACTATATTCCGACTTAGCTTGATTCTGATATTGAGTATTTTGTCCAGCCAAGTTATCCCTAAGGTCACCTTGCATTGGCTTTGGCAACTTTGTTATTTTTTAAATGATTCGAATGAATCTTTGTAGGCAGATACTTAAAACGTCCCCATACTATATATCCCAATTCCATTCAAATCGATTGGATAGATTTCGACTGAGCTTGATTCCCATATCGGGTGTTTCTATCAAGCAACATTTCCTAAGATCTCCTTGTAGAAATTATAAGTAACTTTGTTATTTTTTAAAGGATTCGAATGAATCTTTGTAGGCAGCTTCTTTAAACGTCCACCAACTATATAGTTGAATTCCATTCAAATCATTTGGATAGATTCAAACTTAGATTAATTCAAATATTCAGTATTTTGTCGAACCAAATTTTCCCTAAGGTCCCCTTGCATTTCTTTTAGTAACTTCCTTCTCCCTTGAATGATTCAAATGAATTCTTGTAGAAAGCTACTTAAGACCTCCCCAAACTATATATCCCAATTCCATTTAAATCGCTCTACTAGATTCCAACTTAACGTGCTTCCCATTTTGAGTATTTCGTCTGACCAACTTTCCCTAAGGCCCTCTTACATATTCTATCCTAACTTTGGTATTTTTCTACCGGGCTTATTTAAATTTTGTTAGCAGGCTTTAAGAACCTTAAAAAACCTTCCCCCAAAGTCCCATTTAAATCGATTTACTATATCCCAACAATATAGCCCTCCCCATATTCGCTTAACCAAGAAACAAACTCACTCCAGCTTAAGTCCCTTAACTTTTTCATCACCCATCCAATTTTAAACAAATTTCGCTAGAACCTCCCCAAAGTCTTTAGAAATTAAATCACCAAATTCCATCTAGATCGGTTAACTATATCTTGCATATTTCTAACCCCAAACCTTTCTCCTCCCTCTAACCCAACTTTTCCGATTTTTCCTGACCTTTTCCTTTGGTCCACTGCACTCCTGGCTGCCCTGCCTGTTTACAAAGTTTTCCATTGGTCGTCGCTGCTTATCAGCTTGTTTTCGTGCATTCGACTTTCGTTTGACCCGGCGGAGACCCCCCGGATGGATGGCTGGCCCAGGCAGGCCAGTTCCCTGATAAGGCAAAATTTCAAATAGAATTTTCCAGCCAACACAAAAAGATTTAAATGTTTAGTTTTTCCTTTGCCTCAAACCATCGAACACTTCAAAATTCACCGTCTACCGCAAATTCACCGTCTTTCCTTTAACAGATCCCAGCCGAGCCAGCGGCAGTCGTTTGGTGGGCGACGTCAACTACGAAGAGGCCAAGTCAGTTGCCGGCTACCTGACCCCCGTGCCGGGCGGCGTGGGACCCATGACCGTGGCCATGTTAATGAAGAACACCGTCGTCTCGGCCTTGAGGAAGGCGGACCGCCAGCTGCGCACCAACTGGACGCTGGCGCCGCTTCCCCTCAAGCCGGCCCAGCCGGTGCCCATGGACATTGAGATTGCCCGCAGCCAAAAACCCAAGGACATAGCTCTCCTGGCCAAGGAGATTGGCCTGGAACCCCTCGAGGTTTCGCTCTACGGCAACAAGAAGGCCAAGATCTCTTTGGACGTGATGGAGCGCCTGGCCGACAAGGAGGACGGCAGCTATGTGGTGGTGGCCGGCATCACCCCCACGCCCTTGGGCGAGGGCAAGAGCACCACTCTGGTGGGCTTGGTCCAGGCCCTGTGCGCCCACAAGAAGCGCAATGCCGTGGCCACCCTGCGCCAGCCCTCCCAGGGCCCCACCTTCGGCATCAAGGGCGGGGCGGCCGGCGGAGGCTACGCCCAGGTGATACCCATGGAGGAGTTTAATTTGCATTTGACCGGCGATATTCATGCCGTGGGTGCAGCCAACAACCTGGTGGCCGCCCAGCTGGACTCGCGCATCTTCCACGAGTGCACTCAGAAGGACAAAGCCTTGTATGACCGCCTGGTGCCGAAGATCAAGGGCCAGCGCAAGTTCTCGGCCATCCAGCTGCGCCGGCTCAAGCGCCTGGGCATTGACAAGACGAATCCCGATGAGCTCAGCGAGGAGGAGTACGGAGCCTTTGCCCGCCTGAACATCGACCCCGAGACGATCATGTGGGAGCGCGTGGTGGACATGAATGATCGTTACCTCCGGGCCATTACCGTGGGCCAGTCGCCCAGCGAGAAGGGCTTGTCCCGGCAGACGCGCTTCTCGATTACCGTGGCCAGCGAGATTATGGCCGTCCTGGCGCTCAGCCGCTGCATGGAGGACATGAAGCAGCGGCTGTCCGAAATGGTGGTGGCCTTTGATATGAAAGGCCAGCCGGTCACGGCCGATGACCTGGGCGTCACCGGGGCCCTCACGGTCCTGCTCAAGGACGCCCTGGAGCCCAATCTCATGCAGACCCTCGAGGGTACCCCCGTCCTGGTGCATGCCGGGCCCTTCGCCAACATTGCCCACGGCTGCAACTCCATTGTGGCCGACGAGATTGCCTTGAAACTGGTGGGCAAGGGCGGCTTCGTCTGCACCGAGGCGGGCTTCGGCTCGGACATTGGCATGGAGAAGTTCTGCAACATCAAGTGCCGCATTTCCGGCCGCAAACCCAATGCCATGGTCTTGGTCACCACCGTGCGGGCCATCAAGATGCATGGCGGCGGCGCCCCGGTGGTCCCTGGGGCCCCGCTCAACAAGCAGTACACCGAGGAGAACCTCGAGCTGTTGGGCAAGGGAGTCCCCAATCTGCTCCAGCACATAGCCAATGGCCAGGCCTTTGGGCTGCCTGTGGTGGTGTCGATCAATGCCCATGCGGCGGATACCCCAGCCGAGCATGAGCTGCTCAAGAAGGCCGCCCTGGAGGCCGGAGCCGTGGCTGCTGTGGTGGCCAAGCATTGGTCGGATGGCGGGGCCGGGGCCGTGGAGCTGGCGGATGCTGTGATCAAGGCCTGCGAGGCGGGCAATCAGTTCAAGTTGCTTTATGAGCTGGAGCTGCCGCTGGTGGAGAAGATCGAGAAGATTGCCAAGACCATGTATGGAGCCGGGAAAGTGGAGCTTTCACCAGAAGCCCAGGAGAAGGTGGAACGCCTCACCAAGGCCGTAAGTGGGCAGAAGGAAAGGATATTGATTTATTTTTAATGTTAATTTTTTCCTCTCAGGGCTTTGGGGAGCTGCCGATTTGCATGTCGAAGACGTCGGGCTCGTTTACCGGCGACCCAAAGATCAAGGGCGCCCCCAAGGACTTTACCCTGAAGATCGAGGATGTCTATGTCTCCGCCGGAGCAGGTTTCATTGTGGCCATGTGCGGGGAAATAACCAAGATGCCAGGACTCTCCACGCGCCCCTGCATCTACGACATTGACCTGAACACAGAGACCGGCCAAATCGAAGGGCTTTTCTGATCCGCCGCTCTTTAAATTTTGACAAGGACTAACTCCAAATTGTGTGTATATAATCCTCATCCAGTTGTAGTTTGTTTGCCTTAGTATACTCTGAAATTCCTGTGCAAATCCTTTGTGTTGGTAAACCTTTAGATTATTTTCAATTCGTAGTCCTTAAACTGAACATATAAACACAAAATGTCCTCGAAGACAAAGTCTCGCAAAGCCGTCCCTCCAGTGATCCGGCAGTTCATCCTGCGCTCCGGCGTCCTCAACTACCTGGCCAAGGACCTCAAGCAGCAGTGGACCAGCTGGCAGGACCACTGCAAGCACTACAATATCCAGCGTCGTGGACGTCGCCACTCGCCCGAGGAGCATTACAATGACCAGGACCTGGAGTATCTGCTCAAACATATCAACGTCCTAAACGACAAAGTGGAGTTTGCTCGGTTCATTGTGAAGCGGGAGCACGACGAGCTGTTGAAGTTCACGCTGGACAAGCAGGAGCAGTGGGACAGCCCGCAGCACTTGAAGGTGAAGAACGCGCTGGAGTCGGCCCACCACTGCCTGCAACTGTGCGTGATGGAGAACGGAATAGAAGAGGATTAGTCCAACCAAATTGTAGTGGAACACCAGACACTTTTTGCCTAGGCAAATTTATAAATCATTTGTAGAAGGGAATTTCCACGCGGCCGGACTTTGTGTTGACTGTCTCCCAGCAGGTGCAGGTGAAGGTCGAGCGGTCCATGTGGTCGGTGTAGAGTTTTCCCTCCAGATGGTCCATTTCGTGCTGGGCGATTCGAGCGTTCCAGCCGCTCAACTCGAGCTCCGCGGGGCTGCCCAGCTTGCCTACACCGGCCAGCTTAATGCCCTCGTAGCGCTCCACCTCGGCCGAGAAGCCGCGCACGCTCATGCAGCCCTCAGGGTGCTTGTGTTTGGTGTAATTCGTGATGGTCAGCTGGGGATTCACGAACACCTGGAAGACGAGCAGAGACGGTGAAGTGGACGCTCATTTAAGAAGCCTCACTTACCGTCAGTGGAAGCTCGGACATCTGGCGGTTCTTGTAGGTGAACTCGGGCAAGTCTTTTCGTATCTCCTTTTTAAACTCCATGGCTATAATTCGCAGGGACACGCCGATTTGGGGGGCCGCTATGCCCACGCAGTTGAACTTCCGCAGAACCTTGACCATTTGTTCTATCACAGCGTCGACCTCAGGGCTGTTTATATGCTCCTGGGGCACCTCGGCGGCCGCCTGCCGCAGCACTGGGTCGCCTATCTATAAAGAGGGTTTGATATAAAGAAATTGGAGGAGTCGGCCAGCGAAACCAACCTGGGTAAAGTGGCTGTAGGGCGGCAGGTTGGTGCGCTCGGTGGTCCAGAGCTGCTGGTACCACTTTTTGAAGGACTGCCGGGTGGGTTGAATGGTGTAAAGGCCACGGGATTGGGCAATAACCGTCTGTGCTTTATTTAAACTCTGTTTTATTAACATTTTGATAAGTTTTCTTCCTCCGGCCGGCGCAACGTAACAGCCAAAACAAAAACAGCTGATTGAACCAGTAGCGGAACCAATGAGCGAACAGGTAAGCAGTCCGGCCAACCCTGCTATGAAGCTTGGAAGTTTTTCGCAATATCTGTTAGGTTTTTTTAAATATTTAAAGTTTTTTTATGAACTCTTGCTTTATCTTATTAGCTCTTTTAGTTCCAATTACGAAAGCGGCGTAATAATTTTAATTATCGTTCGATAAATTTGAGCGGTGTTGGCAGCCCTGTAAATTCGCAATGCAGAAACGGATAACTGTAACCGTCGACCATTTTTGTTAGTTCTTTTTATTTGTGAAAGTGAATAGACGCTTGGCCGCCGGTGGCGTTAACTTGTTGCCAATTTAGGCACTTAAAAGTGGATATATCCATCCGGTCCACATATATAACGCCGTTCAAGTGATCCATTTCGTGTTGTGCTATCCGCGCGCTCCATCCGCTCAGCTCCAACCGATCGGGCGTCCCTAGCTTACCCACGCCAGTGACGCGTACGCGGTCGAAGCGCCGCACCTCCGCCGTGTAACCGCGCACACTCATGCAGCCCTCGGGCTCCTTGTTCTCCTCGTCGCCAATCACCTCCAGCTCGGGATTAATGAAGACCTTAAAAAGTAAGCCAATTTTATCATATGCTTTGAACTCCAGCACCCACACACATACACACAGCGGCAGTGTGGCCATTTTGCGCTGGGCGTAGGTCTCCGGTGAGATCTGCGACTTTTTGCCCTCGCGGAACTCCATGACGATAATGCGCAAGGGCACGCCGACTTGGGGCGCGGCCACGCCCACGCAGTCGTAGTGCCGTAGCACTCTCACCATTTGTTCCACAACCCTGGCAATGTGGGGGCTGTCGATTTCCTCTAGCGGCACCGGGGCTGCCTTGCCGCGCAGCACAGGGTCGCCAATTTGCGTAAAGTGGGCGTACGGCGGCGTGGGGCGGGCGGTTCGTAAGCTTCCCAGCCATTTTCTCAAAAAATGATAACTGTTCACTATGTTGGCCATTAAAATGCCCACCAGTGGCTGGGCCTGCTCAACGGACATTTGCAGCGTACGTCTTTCTATGGCTGCCCGCGGAAAACGACTGTTTTTATGACGTCCACAAACAGCCGATAACACTGGGCTACAAAACTGTGGGGGTTATCTAAGGTAGTTAAAGATTTTCAGGAGACAATGCAGCCGGCAGCTGCTAGATTTTGAGATTGTTGGGGATTCCGTTTTATTTGCGCATTTTGTGATCTACTTAGACGGAATTACGGACTTGTAGGGCAGTGTAAACAGCTGTTCGGTGATAATACCGCCACTTTGATTCTGTTTCGTTTTAATTTGAATTTTCCTTAACATCCTTGAGTCCCAACAGTTGATCTCTGTCGCTTCCATGCTTTCCCATAAAAGTTGGTTGGTATTCCAGCTTTTTATAGCAACGCTTACATGTTTTTATGGCTCAGCAACATTGTTGCGAAGTGAGCCAGCAACATGCCGCTTGGGGCGTTTGGCTTTAGCAACATTTCTACTTGAATTTTAAACGCTTTTCACTTAGTAGCTTTGGCCGCCCTGCCTTTTCCGGCTATTTGTATA
>JBAMCP010002854.1:0-10038 GCA_037075105.1 Lissocephala sabroskyi | reverse complement strand
ATCTTTTGGTATATTAATTCTTGATATTTAAAGATATATAATTTGATATTTTCAAGAGAATTTTAAACTACATTTTATTTTATTCCTTAAGTAAGTTTAAGTAATGCTGAAATATCTTTAAACTTGGCTTACTTTTATGATCCTTGGCTTGGGATTATTTCTAGAGATCTCTTTAAACTATAAATCCCTCTATAAGCTCAGAAATTTAATTTATTAATTTCAAGGAATTTATTTTTTTTTATTTTGAAATTCCTTCTGATTTATGAACAACTTTCTGACCTGGGGGAAGTTTTGGGGGCATTAAAATTGTGTTGCCTGTTTTAAGGCGCTTAACTCACCTAATCGACTGTGGCGAGGGCGGTTCAGGGAATTTAAGCCCGCGGCCGCAATGAAAGATAATCAAATCCCCGCTACGCGCATTCAAATGCCAGCAAAACACACACACGCACACCCGTTGGAATTATCTAGGCAGTGCGCCGTGGTGTATGCAATTTATACTCATATAAACACACACGCACACACACTCGCACACTCACGGACAAGTGGAATTGCATTTACAGGACCCTCAACCCCCACTCCCTTCGGACGGGTAATCCGAGCTCTGGGCAAATGTTCATTGCATTTCCTTTTGTGCAGTTGCCTTATCAAAGTTCCTGTTGACTGACTCCCCCCACCCCCCCCACCCCCTCGGGCTTATTTAATGCATTAAGCGGGGACCCCCCACCCCCGCCCCTTTTTGGGGATATAATTTATGCTGGCATTTAATGATTTGTACGCATTTCTGATTTGTTACTGGTGGATTTTTATTTTTTTTTTACCACTCGATAAATGTTTTTTGTTTTCTGTTTCCTTTGTGGGGACAAATCTATTTTTTCAGGATTATTTTTTATATAAAAAAAACTGGGAATATATTTGTTTTATTCAGCTGATTTGTGGGAGTTCTTTTTTTAAGGATTTACATATTTTACTCTTTTGGTATAAACGTTTTAATTTTTTTTAGTAATTTGTGGGATTTTTTTATTTGTGGTCTTTTTTTTATTCTAAGTTTTAAACTTAAGTAAGTGTTTTTTACTTGTTAATTTATTTATATAAAATTCGCATAGGTGAGAAATTAAAATAAACAAAGCGCAGTGAAAATAAAATATTAAATTTTTACCCTTTTTTATTAAACTTTTTTTTAGTAATTGTTTCATTTTTTTCATTATTTAAATTCTTAAAAATCATTAAATTTTTTCTATATTATTTATTAATTTCATATATTTTTTTCTATAATATTTTTAAGCCTCCTTTTCTTTCCTGTTCTCGTTCCCCGCGCCAACGGAAATGCCTCCCTCGTTGGCTTTCCTGACGCGTCTGCGGTCGACTTGGCCGCCTTTTGGGCACACAGAACACCGAATACCCTTTCCCATATCAATTAGTTTTCTTAAAAAGCCTTAAGGATTTATATTACAGTCCTTAAATTGACTTTCTTCGGTGACTTAAAAAGAAGTCAACCGATTTTTGTAGCCCGCTTTTGGGCGCTGCGTTTAAATCCGCCAAAAAAGAGCAACCGAATTTCCTCATTTTCTTTGTAGGTTATTTCTTCTTCTTTTTTTTTTGCGTGTGTAGATTTGTGCGTGTGCGTGTGTTGGCTAATGGATTCCAGTTTTCGGCTGTACAAATTTGCATTTTTTAGGCGTGGCCGGCGGCCGGCAGTTGGCGGAGACGATCCACTGCCCTGGGTAATTAAAGTTTCGTTCGTCGCCGCCACAACAACAGCAACAAAATTGCAACTCCATAACCACAACAACAACAACGCCGAAAGATCCTCCAGGAGGACCAGGGGGGCGGGGAGGCGGCGGCTCAGGCAGGTGGCTGGCACAGAAAACGAAGCCAAAGCCGCCAAGGCGAACCCACAACAGCAACAGGGCCGCCGGCAACAATGCCAACGACAACAACAACAACAACGGCGACGGCAGCGACGGTTCGTGCGACTTGACCGACTCCGGGGGCCGCTTGGGCCTTTTTGGCCAAGTTTTTCTCAGGCTGGCTGGGACCTTGTAAGCGTTGGCAGCCGTCAGCTGGCGATGGAAGCCCGCCAAGCCGAGCCGCGCGGCCTGGAAGCCTTTGAAGTGCCGACCCCCCGACCCCTGGCCACACATTAAAATCAATATCACTCTGGCCAGGACCTCACCTGCCAATCAGCGGCGATGCGGCTGGGGGGGCTCGCCCGGTGGAAAACTAAGCCCAGCGATGCTAGCAGCGCTGCCAGCAGCGACGCCGGCAGCGTTGCTGTTGTCTCGCCAGGCGAACGGAAGTCGTTGTCACATCAACGGCGACAAAGTACTTCCGGCAGCTCAAAAGGATGCGGCCGCCCGCACACACGCACTGCCACGCCTCCCCCGCCTCCGCAGGTCGACTGGCAGCTTTTCATCTTTTTTTTTTATTATTTTTGGCGAGAAACTTTCGTTTTTCAAAAAATGATGGAGGGCTGACTGCCAGGGGGGGAAGTGCGGTTGACTGGGTTTTGTTTTGTCTTCCCCAACGGTGATGAGGTGTTGAGAAAAAATTGGGGAAGTCCTACGTAAATTTGGTAAAACAGGAGGACAAGAGACTCCTTGTTGGGTGGGGTTATCTTTCGGAATCCTGAGGGACTATAGCTCGAGAGCTTGAGCAATATTCTAAAGAAATTTGGAGATATTTAGAATTTTTTTCTTTTAATTCTTTGCCTTATTTTTTGGGATTCTTTTAGAAGATTACTAATTTTTTTAAGTCCCAGAACCTCTAAGAAGATCTTCCTATCGATTTGTATAGATCATATTATATAAAGTCTTTTTTCCTATCTAATAATCATCTAGAAGAATCTCTTATCCTCAAAATCATCCATTTCTTAACGATCTAAGGACTTTCCTTAAACTCTGAGAATATCCGGAACCCATAATCCATTTTCTAGCTTTAATTTTATAATGATTCCTTTTTAAATCTACTTCTTAGGAACTCCCGGATTCTATAAAAATAATAAAAATAAAAAAATAATAACAATTATAACAAAACTAATTATAATATGTAATAATACAAATAATATAAAAAAATAATAATCTTAATTAATAGATTCGATAATAATTCGTTTTCCTAGAATACTTCCTTGTCCTTTATTCTCTCCAAACCAAAACTGGAACGTAAGCCTTCCAATTTCTCTCTTCAATTTGAAATCTCTCTCATTTTCCGACCTCAGCTGCTCAATCTAAATTGATAGATATCTTGAAAATCCCTAAAAATAATGCCAACACTTCTTTTTATAGTCAAAATGCCCAAGAATTAAATTCTAAAGTTCTTTCTCCCGGAAACCTCTTGAAATAAAAAGAAAACCATAAATTCCACGGGTTCCTTAACTCCCCCCTGGAGAGTCGTTATAAGCAATCAACTGGGAAACGAGATTCCTCCTCCCATCACCGGGAATCCGAACTCTCCACCAAAAGGAATCCTATCTGGGCTCCTGGAATGATCTATTTTCCTCGTCTTCGATATCAGACGTCTCCCTCGAGGGATCTTCCAGGAACTTAAAATCTCTGCCCAAACCTGAGAAGAGAAAAACACAATCCCCTGATCAGCAAAGTCTCTCGGATTCTCCCCGACTGTTTTGCGGTTGTGGGTACTTCCCGTGGGGCTCCCCCCACCCCCACCCCCGGCACCAACAACGAAACCGAAAGATAACATTTTATTTCTGGTTTAAGTGAATTTTTTCTGCTTTGCCCCCACCGACGAAGTGCACATGTGGCGACATGTGACTGACTTATTCCCTCCAGGGGCGTCGGGTGTTGAGGGAGGGGGTAAAATTAAACCGTGTAGAATTTCAAGCGAAACTGGCCGAGTTGAGAGTTCAACGGGATCGACATTCGGTTTGGGGGTGGGGTTAGTCTATATAAGGTTACCGGGAGTTCAACTGGACTCCCTGGGGCCGTCAGCTGTGCCCCTCCCCCCACCCCCGCTGTGCCCGACGATCGTCGCTTGCTTTTTTGTGTGCATTTTCTTGGCCTCCGCTTTCGACTCGTCGTTCGTTTGCTTTGGCATCCAGCAAAGCTGAGCCCCCCCACCTCCTCTCTCTCTCGCTCTCTCGCTCCCACACTCCTCCGCCAGTCGACTTTCAGGGCCGTCGTTGAGTCGCCGTCGCCGCTGCCGTCGCTGCGTCGCTGCCTTCGTCGGTGAGTCGGCGAGTCGCTGATTCATCGAAATTAAAAATAAACGCTAAAAATACGAGTATCTGAGTATCCGAGTATCTCGAAGATTGTTTCGCATTCTGGCCGTTCTAATTGTTGTTGTTGTTGTTGTTGCCGCTCCAAACCGCACGGCCCAGCAATTTCCGAATTCCTGGCCAGCCCAGGACCAGCACAGCCAGCGGTGCAGAAAAGCAGAAAAGACAAGAAAGAGAGAGAAAGTTAGGGAAGCTGGGGAGCGGGGAGGTGGGGGGAAAGGAATTTAGTTGCGGTTTTTGAGATCGACTCCAATTTGTGTGCGGTTTTTTGGGTTTTAAGTGCGAGTTCAGGATCCTGACATCAGTGGAGTTCAGTTGCATAAATGTGGAGACGTACAGAAGGAGAAGTGGAGATGCGGAGAAAACTGGGAAAGAAACCTGAGGAGTACGCTAAGAATCCTGACAGAAGTGGACTTTGGAATTGAGTAGAGTGGCTAAAATGCAGAGACAAACAGAAGGAGAAGTGGAGATGCGGAGATGATGGTATTCAGTTCAGTTGCTGAAATGCGGAGATGAACAGAAGGAAAATAGGAGAAATGCGCCAGACTGGGAGGGCAGAATAGGGAGAAAGGTCAAAGTTGAGAATCCTGGCAACAGCGGACTTTGGAATTCAGTTCAGTTGCAGAAATGCGGAGATGAACATAAAGAGAAGTGGGGATGTGGAGAACACTGGGAGAGACAGATGAGGAGTAAGCTGAGAATCCTGACAAAAATGAACTTCGAATTTAGTTCAGTTACACAAATGAGGAGACGAACAAGAAGGAGAAGTTGAGATGCGGAGAAGACTGGAAGAGCAGATAAGGGGAAAAGTCAAAATTCAGCAAACTTTAGAATTGAATGGAGTGGCTAAAATCCAGAGATGAACAGAAGGAGAAGAGGAGATGCGGAGCTGATGGGGAGAAGTTCGGCACGATTCGGAGGACAGGAGAAAAGTCCAAGTCCAAGAAAAGTCCAAGCTGAGGATCCTGACTCCAATTGTCTTGATATTTAGTTCAGTTGCAGAAATGCGGAGATGAAGAAGTGGAGAAATACAAAGAATGGGAGAGCGAGCAGGCTCAGAAATTAAGGTTTGAGGAACTTTTTGGATCTGAAAAACTGCCGATTGGGTATTTTTTTCGGTTCCTTTTTTATCCCCAACTCTGTCTCTCTATTTATCACCATTCATATAAAAATTTCGGTCATCCTTTCCTTTCGTATGTTTCCGAAATCTTTTCAGCATTTCTGGAAATCCCATTTCATTAAAAATGTTCCTTAAATCGCAGATTTCCCCATTTTTCTCTCTTTTCTTCAGCCTAACTTTCTTTCTCGGTCTTCCTGTCTTTCACTAAAGCTTTAATTCCCTAATTTACTGCTGGATTTGGTCTTTTGAAGGATTTAACGAATTCCTTTAGACTCTCGGGCTCCCAATTCAGGATTTGAGCATGATTTAAAGTCTTTCCACTCAGATCTTCTGATTTTCAGCTATGCCAGCAGAAAGAACAAGTTCTCATTTCTTCTACAGGAAGAAAAAGGAGTAAAGCTTTAGGACTTCGGGATTTTACAATCGCAGACTTCAAACTCAGGCTTTAAATTAATTTAAGCCTACAAAAAGGATTATAAAAGATGAAGAACGTTCAGGGAACCCCCAAAATTAAAGGTATTTTTTAATTTAATCTTTTTTCTCAATCCTGAAATCCGTTTGCCGCCAAATCTTGCCTTCCGGTCCCTTCAACCATCTGTATTTGCAAAAGGACTCAACGTTCCCCATTTCCTTTACCAGATTTCCGAACCACTCTTTCCATATCCTGAGGTCACCTGTAAGACCCAACGATCTTCCCTCAACAGAAACCCTTAATTCAGGATATAAGTGAACTCCAACCCTAAAAAACAAAGCACTTAGTTATTGATCCTGCAGGATGGATACAGAAAGAGAGAGCGGAGCGCGGGAGAAAGTCTTTCATTCAGCATCCGGTGATTCATGGGTCGACGGCAGGTAGATTCCCATGATTCCTTATAAATCTTCCCACTCCCCTTGTGTCCTTTTCCATTCCCTTCTCTCCCTCATACGGCTCCCGGGGCTGCCTTTGTTGGGATAACCTTGCCCCCGCAGCGGTACTTTATCATTTCTAGTCACCTTGGGTAGCATTTGGAAAATGTGTGTGTATCCCTGGCACACACACACACACACACGCACACACGACAGGGGCACTTCTGGGTCCGCTTTGGATTAAAATTTCTGCTTACGTTTTGCTCCGTTTGTTTTTTTTCTCCGTATACGGAAAATGCATTTCTACGCCGCGAAAGGGGAACAGAAAAGCAAAGAGAAAGAAGAGAGCGGGGAGAGGGGGAGAGTTGGCAGGGGGCATTTATTTTTCGGCATTTGAAGTTGGTCCTTCCGAACGGGGGTTCAAATTCAAAGACCGACCGACCGAGCGGCGGCAAAGGCAGCGACGCCGACGTCGACATCGCCGTGTGCGAAGGGTTGCTGGCTGTCTGTCGTCTGTGTGTCGGTGTGTGTGTGCGCTCAACTCCCTAGGCGACATTTTGTGCCGTCTTGGCAATGCGCCGGCAGCGACGCCGGCCGCGACAGCCTCAGCCGAATCGATTTTGGAATTCGTTTCATGCGAATGTGTGGAAAATGCTGATAAATGAGGCGGCCAACGGTAAAGCGTCCAGGCCATGCTAATGATGCCCCCACCCCCTACAGTAGAGCGCCCCCTAGCGTAGCTCCCTACCCGCTGACCGATAACGGCAACTGCAGCGGCCATCGGTATGCCCGCCCGGTGGTGGGCGTGTGTAAGCCGCTGGTGGTGGTGGTTCCTTGGTGGTGGTTCACCCGCCCTTCCGCCCCCCACGCAGTTGCCGTTTTGTTTGCCCACCGTCGCCAGCGCTGCCGAGACTTTGATAAGATAACAGACAGAAAAAAAAACCGAAACCCACGACGACAGGGACCACGGCAGATTGTAACGGTGAAGGTTTGGCGAACGGCGGGCATTCCAAAATTCATAGAATGCAAGCAACAGCGAACCCAGGGGACCTCACACAGTCAAGGCGTCTGTCAGTCAGTCACTTTCATTGTCAGCAGCAAAAAGCAACAACAACTGCAATTACAAAGCAAAGAAGAGAAGAGAGAGAGAGAGCAACGCTCAGTCGGCATTCTAAGTCGCTCTTTCGGCCGAAGCTTCGGCGGGCTTTGATTGGCTGAGCGAGATCACGAGAAGAGAGCGAGAGTTTGGATCGCGAAACAAAGAAGCAACAAGAGAGCGAGAGCTGCTAGGCGTGGGGGAGGGGGGTGGCAGCAAAAACAACAACAGCACAACGGCAACTGACCTGGTCATGGTTGGGCACACCGCCATCCATTAAATTAATGCATTTTTCCAATTGGGCACTTTTTATATGGCGCGTTTCGTCTGTATAATCTGGATTTTTATTATTTTATATACTACACACACACATACGCACATACGCATAGGCTCAGTTGGTTTGTGCATATGTTTGTTTGGGTTTTGCACGCACGCACGCATTTCACGCACACACGCGTCCCCCCCCCCCCCCCGCTTGGCATTTAATGCAAATTTAAGCAGTTGCAGAAACCGTTATACATGCAATTTTATGCATACACACCAGGAGAGAACGAGAATGGCCTGAAAGCGAGATAGAGAAAGCGCTACATTTACCGTTATATACACATTTAATGCAAGCAATATAAATAATGCTCCGTTCCGTACATAAGCCTAGGCCTCAATTGTATGTGTGTGGGTGTGCGTGTGTCTGTTGCATAACCGCAATTGCAGTGCGTGTGTGTGTGTGCACACCATATATCTCCGCATCTGTCCGGCTGTCCGGGCAGTCGTACCAAAATTGCAATTGCATTAGTGTGAGGCTTTTGTTCATTACAATTTCGCCCCACCCACCGCCCCCCGGTCAGCTCCTTTGCTCTCTTTATCGGCTGGAAGAACACTAAATCGGGAATTCAATCCCCTCCCCCCATAAAAAAAGTTCTATTATCTGTTTGATTTTTCGTATTTGTATTTATTTTTCTGTTTTTTTTTTTCTTCGAATGCTTCGCGCTTTTTATGCTACAACAAAAATATCAATAATGAAAAATATATTTATAATTATTTTTTTTTATAATATTTTACATAACTTAGGGCTATACAAAAATGGCTAAGACGCTAAGGGGGCGGGAAATACACAATTCAATAGAAAATTGAATGCAATTTTGATTTTTATTTATATTTTTTTTTAAATTTTTTGTGTGTTTATTAAACAACAAAACAAAACAGTTTGAAAGGATCTAAGTCTTGGGATCCTTTAGTTTCTTAACATTTGTGTTGCTGTTGCAAGGAAATAAGGCATTTAAATATTGCAGATTACAAACAAGGAAAAAATCAACAAAAGTTCTTAAGTTTTTTGTGTTTTTTAACTAAATTAAAAATAAAAGAAAGAGATTTTCTCTTATTTGTCTTTACTTAAAGGGAATTACGTAAATGAATTTAAATTTAGTTTTCGATTTTGTTTATAATAATTGTGGTTTTTGTTTCTTTTTAATACAATATACATTTTATATCACAATAGAAAAAAGAATTAATTTTTATATTCTTTTCAATCGTTTTTTTGTTTTCGTTTCCGGTAGTTTTTTAGACCTTATAAAATAAACAATAAAAATAAATTTACATAATTTCATTTAGGATTTCTTGTCGTTTTACATTTTTCTCGTGTTATTTGACTAATTGTTGCATTTTGGGACAACTCAACTAAAAATTAAAGGGCTTTAAATAACAACGCTGCACTAAAATTCTGCCCAGTGGTGTGCGCGGCCGAGAACCCAACGCAAACGCAGCGACACAAACGAAACCAACAACAAAGCCAAGCGTCGTGGATGTGGAAGAAGGGGAGCGGGGGGAGGGTAAGAGAGCTTAAAACGCGCAGCGATTACGTCGGCCGCCATTGCTACCCCCGAAGGCACAAAGCCGAAGTCGTCGCCGTCGTCGATGCTGCGGTCGCTGTTGTTGCTTTGGCGTCCTCGGCTTTTGTTGTTGTTGCTGTTGTGGTTGCCGTTGCCGAAGCGTGAATTAAAATAAACTATTTAAATTTATTTGCATCTGCTTAGTCGCCGTCGCTGCAACTTTGTGGCAACGGGCAGAGCTTGCTTGGCCTGCATTACACACACGCACACACATGTGGTCGCCCCCACTCCAAAGACCAGACCAGAGCCCAAAGCACGACAACGCCAACAACAACAACAACGTTGCCTTATCGCGACTCTCCATCGCCATGCACTTTGCCGTAGTCGCCGCCGCCGTTGTTGTTGTTGTTCGGCCGCCATAGCTGCAGTTGTTATTTTTTTTCTCCTCTGTGTTTTTCTTGTTTCTTGCGGATACCCTTTTCCAGACGGACTTAGTATGCTGACTGGGGCGAAAGCTTAGAAACTTTGGCAAGAAGAGTAAGCTTAAGTCACTGAATGCGTTGGTCGAAAAGGCTTGGCAGGGCTTTTGGAAAAGCTTATAAAAAACTTTTTAATGTTTTTTGCTTTTTGTGAGAAATTTCCTAGGCTTGTTGGCAAAAAGAGCATCCAGACTTTCGCTTGCTTGAAAGTTCACAAAAAGTCCACCCTGGCGTGCGTGTAAGCTGACGACGACGCGCTCGCTTCGCCCCCCCTCGGCAGACCGACGACCACACCTTTCGGTAACCAAACCTGCAGCGCAGCTCCAACGCCGACGCCGCTGCCGTCGCCCGCGTATGCGCATATGTATGTGGGTGTTTTCATTGTTTGCTTTTTGTTGTTGTCGCGCGCGCTGCCTTTGCTGTGCAGTCGTCTGGTACGT
>JBAMCP010002853.1:0-10039 GCA_037075105.1 Lissocephala sabroskyi | reverse complement strand
CTGCTGGACCAGCAAAGGGAGACGGTCACCCCGCTGTGGATCATTATTTTGGCGGTGATTGGCGGGCTGCTGCTGCTGGCGCTCTTCACGTATGCCATGTGGAAGTGTGGATTCTTCAAGCGGCGACGGCCGACGGATCCAACGCTGAGCGGCAACCTCGAGAAGATGAACGAGGAGAAGCCCTTCCTGGGGGGCAAGGGCAGCGGCGGGCATGCGGTTTTCTAACAAGAGGGCACCGTCGGCTGGGATCTGGCGCGCCGCAGGAAGAAACGCAACAGGATCAAGAGCTTCTGGCTGGAACAGCGGGTGCATCAGTGCTACAATCGCCGGCGTTACCAACGCTACACCAACAACAACAACAGCAGCAAGGACAACAGCAACATGGAAGTCGATGTTGCCTCGCTGACGCCGCCGCCGCCGCCGGCGCTGTCCGTGCTCGACTGGGGCAGGGACGGCTACGTGGACGCCAGTGCCGCCTGGTGGGGTCACATGTGAAGGTCAAGGAACCACATCCTAAGTGCCATCTTACACACACACACACACACACACACATACAGATAGTTAGTTTTCTAAGCAGGAAGCGCGCATTTTGTAAATTAATTGAACTTTTTTTTTCCTTGCGCATTTTAGTTTTTAAGTCGAAATTGATTTTCCACTGCCGCGAACAATTTTCCATGCTCGAAACGCACGCAAACTAATCCGAAACTAAAACCAATTGCATTTCGAATCGAAAGTATTAGAAGAAGAAGAAGAAGACGACCCCCAAAATTGCACATCCTTGAAAGTCTTTCAAGTCTTTCAAGTCGGCTCTTTAATTCCCGTGCAATTGACCCCGAAAACTTCGTTTTGAGAGACTTGAGCCAAGTTTTTTTTTTAAATACCTTAACTTTATATATTTAACTATATGTGGGGAATTTTGTGGCTCGCTCGGTGATGCGAGCGAATTGTTAATTTAACTGAATTGTGAGTTCTTGTAAATTATCAAATAACTTAGAAACGAATATCAATTTGAATTTGATATCGGATTTAATTTAAGTGTACTTACGACCTCCCAAGCCAATTTATTCTTTTTTTTTTGACATTATTCTTTTTATTTTTTTTTTTGTGTGTGCAGTCCACAAACCGTTAAGCTTAAGTTTAAGGCAATTTTAGTCTGTTAGTTATAAAATTTATGCACTTCCATGTATAATTTTATGTACTAGAGTTATTTTGAATTTAGTTGTAAATAATTTTGTGTGTAATATTTAAAATATAATATCTTGTATAATATAATTGTAAAAAATATCACGCTTTTAGGTTTTTCTTTCGTTTTCCGTGTGTGGCGCCCTCTGGGAATCTACTAATGCAACAAAGCTGCAGTCGGCGGTCAGCGATGGCAGTGGTGGCGCCATCTAGTAACAAACGGCTGAAACTAATGCTCGCTTTTCGCGTTTTTAATGATTTTTTCATCTTTGTTGTTGTTGTTGTTGGGGTGGCAATTGTTGTTGTTGTTGTCGAGCTTTTGCTGCTGGTGTAGTTGTTGTTGTTGTAGGTCGCCCGGTTTAGCCACAAATCGGGATTGAAAATTTCCGAAATCAGACCCCCAAAAAATTCTGAAGTACCAGGCGAACAGAAATGGGGAGAAGGTGGAAATTTTCAAACACCAATATCTCAGGAACCACTGGACCGATTTGAAAATGGATTGTTGCTATGGATGCTGTAGGGAGTTAGCTTTCTGCTAATACAAAGATGAACTTAATGTGTCATATCCTTTGTCCTGTATATCCTGTTTTGTATATTAGCAAGCAGAGAAGCGTCAGCCAAAAAATAATGATGCAGTTTTAAAGCTGACGGCTGAGGCTTTCCAAAAAGACTATCCGTTCTGAAATCGGTCCACTAGTTACGAAGATATAAGGGGTCAAAATTTCCATTTTCAAGAGCTTAAATCTAGAAAAGTAATCAAGATAGGTCAAAGGTCGAATATGTTTTGGAAAGGCCAAATCCTCATCTTTAATGCTATATAGCTCTGTTTGAGATAATACTTGAATTGCGAAAAAAGGTAAAAATTATAATAAGGATAATGCATTTAGAATTTCAAATGGATCCTATCCAAAGGATTTGGCTACGCAGAATCCATAGAGACTGTCCGTTTTGAAATCGGTCCACTAGTTTCGAAGATATAAGGATTCAAAAGTTCACATTTCAAGAGCTCATATCTTGAAAAGTAAACAAGATAGGTCAAAGGTCACATGTGTTTTGGAAAGGTCATACCGTCAGCTTTAATACTGCATCATTGTTTTTTGGCTGACGCTTCTCTGTTTGCTAATATAAAAAACAGGATATAAAGGACGAAGGATACAACATTTGAAGTTCATCTTTATATTAAAAGAAAGCTAACGCCCTACAGCATCCATAGCGACAATCCGTTTTCAAATCGGTCCAGCGGTTGCCGAGTTATTCGAGTTTGAATTTTTCGCGGACAATCGGACAAAAAGACGGACGGATTGACAAACAGACATTACGTATGTAGGTCGCTGCGGATGTTTGGTTAAAAATTGTCGAAAATTCAAACTTGAATATCTCGAAAACTATAAAGGATAGGAAAAGGATCAAGGACGTTTTGGAATCCTTTTGGGGTCCTCTTTCGTCCTGCATTAACATTTTTTCGATATCTAGTCCCATTAAGTGGAAACTAAAAAAGGACGATATAAAGGACATTTCGAAAGGATTTTGAAATGTTAAGGTCTCATTTGGTGTCTAAGCTCGTCCTGCATCCTGTGCAACAAACCGCTTCCGAATCGGTCCGTCCGTTCAGAAGTTATGGCCCACGAAAGAAAACCCAAAATCCGACCCCCCCCAAATCGGCCCCGTGTATCTATGTTTATTGCTTTGTAAGTTTGCCAAACTTTTTGGCCGGATTTGGTTTTTTTTTCATCGGGCATAACTTCTGAACCGTAAGGCCGATTTGAAAACGGATTGGGGCGTTGGATTCAGCAGGACAATGTCCTTCGGATGGGGTCCTTTCGAAGTTCGAAATCGTCCTGGTTCGTCCTTTTCTTTATTTGATGAGTTTTCAAAAAACGGCTAATGCAGGACGATAGGAGTCCCTCCAAGGACTGCAAAACGTCCTTGATCCTTTTCCTATCCTTTATAGTTTTCGAGATATTTTAATTTGAATTTTCCGCAATTTTTCATCACACAACCGCAGCGACCTACATATGTACGTCGTGTCTGTATGTCAAATCGTCCGAATGTCCGCATGAAATTCAAACGTGAATAACTTCTGAACGGCTTAACCGATTTGAAAACGGATTGGGGCGTTGGTTTCAGCAGGATAATGTCCTTCGGATGAGGTCCTTTTCAAGCTCGAAATCAAGTTTTTCCGGATTCTTTAACACACAACCGCAGCTACCTATATACGCGATTTTGAAGCAAACAACCGCAGCGACCTACATAATCAATATTTGTATGTCAACACTAACGTCATTCGATCCAGGCAAATTTTTAGCATCAATTGACTCCTAGATGGCGCCAGCTGAGCCATCGCCGTATGACCGAAGATATCGAGATTTTCCCGCTCTGAAACGTCCCAAATGAGAAGTCTGTTGCAATTTCAGTTTAATAATTTTATTTAAAAAAAAATAACTAATAAGCTAACTTAGAACTAAGCAGTAAAACTAGATTTTAGCTTAAGAGGGCTGATGTCCTTGTAGGGGCTTCTGGGTTGGGGCTGCCGTCTGGATTTGCTTGCCTGCCGGGGCTGCCAACTCGGAGGCAAAATGAAGAGCAATAAAAAAAAGACTCGGCCACATTTGATTGTATTTTTTTCTTTAGCGTCATTTATTTTTATATACTTGTCATTTAATTTTGGTTTTTGTATTTTCATAAAGTAACGTGTGTCTCCTTTCTGAGTGTGTGTGTGTGTGTGTGTTCTGTAGCTGTGTGTGTGGACAAATTGGAGGTGTGTGTGTGTGTGTGTGTGTGGGTGTTGGGGTCTTAGCGGTTGTGGCCTTGCATATGTACATACATACATATAATACATATACATATATATTTGTTCTTATAAGATTTTTGGGTTTTTGTATTGTTGTTGTTGTTTTTGGATTTTTAAAGCTGCTTTACATGATCTCGATTACCAAATATTGTTGTTGTTGTTGCTTCTTTCTATATAATTTACAATGGATTCTTTCGTTTCGACTGAGTAAATCAAATTTCGGTTGCAATTTTGCTGGATCTTACTCTCTTTTAAGTACAGTTGTGTTTGCTTTGCTTATTGTTCTATCGGTTTCTCTGTGTCTGTGTGTGTGTGTGGGTGGATGTGTGTGTGTGAGTGTGTGTGTGTTAGCTGTATGCCTATTTATTTTATATTAATTGTCTTCTTCTTCTGCCTTCTTTTTCCTGTTATTAAATATGTAATAATTTATTGTTTTTTGGTTTTGTTTTTTTTTTTTTTAACTATTTATAAAACATTTGTTTTTGGTTTTAGAATATTAACATTGGTTTAATTGCTGCGGCCGTAGTACCTAATCACCAGTCCCAGTTCCTGTTCGCGGAACTAGTTCCGTGTTCGAATTATTTTAGCTGTTAATCATAAGTTCACATAGTTTTCCATATAATTATTTTTGTGTTTTTTTTGTTGTTGCTGTTTTTATTGTTGTACACGTAATTTACATGAAATTAGTATTTTTTAGCTGCTGGTATTTTTTCTGTTTAGACTTTAGTTGTGTGGTTTATTCTGTGGATTCTATTTATTATTGAGTTTCTGGTTTTATTCTTAATTAAAAAACAAATAAAATTCCGCAAGAGCCTAAATATTTGCGATTGGTGTGTTTCATGTCGGATTCTAGTATTTTTTACGGCCTAAATCGATTCGAATTCGTAGGCTTTTTTGGGTTTTTCTTGCTCTCTAAGTTTTCTTCATCTAAGTTTATTGATTCTCCTCATTTTCCGGGTGAGCTAAAACAAACAAAAGTTAAATAAAAAAACAATAAGTAATTTAGGCTTCCTATGGTCAGACGGACAAGACGGTGTTCCTGCGAGGGTGGTTCTAAGACTATCTGAAAATAAAACCAAACTATTTCCGAGAAGTGTACGCTTATGTGTCCTGTGTGTTTGTATATTTAAATTTTATATATTTGCTTTTATTCCAGTCTTTTTATTTATGATTTTACTTATATTTTGTTTCTTGGGGGAAATCAAAGATCGACGAAGACAAAGAAATGCGGGAGAAACAAGCCTAGCGTTTGAATAGTATTTTTTTCCTATATTTTTTGGTATTTTTTTTGTTAGTGGACTTTGGAAAATGTAGTGGTTCCTCGAAAGCAAAGCTCAGCTTAAAAATTTTCTATATTTCTTGGGCTCAAGTAAGTCAAGTGGTTTTTTTATGTTTTGGTATTTGGTATTTTTTATTTTGGTACCATCGCTCTATGTAATACGTCTAGAATATGTCGAAGTAGCCGTCTGAAGATGCCCTTCCCTCTCGGTTTCTCTTGCTCATTCGTTTCCCCTAAGTTGAAATACTGCCTCAGTTTTCTTTGGTACTTTGCTCGTTTTGGAACCCCTCGCTTTCCGCTATTTAAACTTAATTATTTGGCAATATTTGTGTTACTCTTTCCCGCTATTCTCCGCGTACTTATGTAGCCTATTCGTACTCTAATTTCTCTTAATTTCCATATCACTAGAGCGCTGCCAACTTGTCTCGTTCGCTTGCTCCTTCGCATCAACGCCTCTCCGAACCTAACGGTCTATTCTGCTTTGCGGTGTGTGTGTGTGTGTTGGGGTGTGTGTGCGGGTTCCTTAACTACCTGAATGTCGTATTAGTTAGTAAGCCTTGAGTTTAGCAATATTATTTATAATTAGTATTATTATTCATAATTGTAAAGTACGCTCACAAAAAAAGTTTCTCGCATGATTTGAAGACGATATGTTTTATTTTTGTTTGACTTTCCTTTCATATTCTTCTCATATAATTAGTTTTTTTTCCTCTTTAAAATATGTTCTTTGCATTATCATAGATACGATCGATCGATATACGATTCCTATGAGCGCTGCAAACCCGACACAAAGAATAAAACAAAAAAAAAAAACCCCTACACAGGCCGCAGGGGATGGGGTTCAATGGATCGCCTTGCAGCCCCGATTCTTTCGCGTTTCTTTTATATATTTATATATTCATATTTATATGCATAGATCTGTAGTAGTATATGAAGTATCTTTCAATATCAATATTGTTTATTGCTCGTATTCCTTTAATTAATTGGCAGGGATCTCTATACACAAACTTAATGGAACTCTTAAAAAATATATATAACAAACTTTATAACCTTCTTAAAAAAAATCATACACATATATATATAATATCCGGTTTATCTATATATATATGTGTGTGTATATGTATATGATATTTACGGGGACTAAGTTTTGTTTTGTTTTGCTCGTTTACTGTGTGCGTGTGGACGGTTTTCAAAGCTGTAAAATTGATTTGATTTATTCGTTATTAATAATCCCTCCTCGCTCGACTTCCTCGCTACCTCGAGTAATTCAATTAGTTTTTTTTTGGTATTTTTGGTATTTTTTTACATATTTACAGTTGGTTGGTTTGCTTGCCTCGCGATTCGCTAGCTGGTATAAATATTTGTTATTAAATTCTTCTTAATTACAACAACAACAAGCAGCAAATAAAAAAAATCTTTATTCAGTCGCATATTTAATAAAACCTTCTCGATCTTTAATCTATATGTTCTCATCGTCTCTATCACCTATACACATACATATATATAAATATATATATACGCGGGTGTGTGTGTGTGTGCTTCTTCTTCTATCCTGTCAGCTTAGCTATATAGATTTGGTTTTTGGTTTCTCCTATTATCTGGTATTTTCGAGGTGTTACCTGTGGTCCAAAATATTTGTTTGTTTCTCTGATTTCCTATGGTAGTCGATTGCAGCACAAAGCCTATGGAATTTTGGCAATTCAATGGGCGGGTTCGAGTCTCGAATAGAGCTGAGCGTATGGCTGGCAGATTGCGGTTATCGCCGGAATCGGATCAAATCACGGACCTGAGATGACTTAGGATACCTTCGCTCGAGAACTGAGAAGGCGAGCGCAACAAAACTCGAATCAGGGAATTTCAGATGCCTGCGCGGGGGTAAAAAGTTCTAGCGGTTCTACTGTGTGTGCGTGTGTGTGTGAGTTATAGAACGCGACATAAGAAAACTGTTATACTATAAACTGGCATATCTCTTAAAACTTATGACTTAGGATACCCCGACTAGAAAAAATGATCTCGCTTAAGATTGTTTGTGTTTTTTTTAGATTTCTTTTCCAAGCTTTTTTTTGAGTGAATGGCTAATGTAGAATATAAGTTGGTTTAAATTTGAAATTAGATTTCTTTTTTTAGATCAATTTTTCTATTCTTTTTTGGAAGATATGCGCTGCCAGGGGAGACTTTGGATTGCTGTGCGGGTCCTGCCAATGCCGGGAGGGTGGGGGGCTGATGGTTAGCGGTTTGTTTGATTTTTACTTTGGTTTTTGTTAATGCTAAATTTAATTATTGTTTTTGTATCGTTAGCAGCTTTGTAGGTTTTTTTTTTGGTTTTTGTTCTGTGAGAATTTTCAATTCTATTTGGTTTTTGAGTTCCGTTCCCTTCGACTGTCTTAGTTATTTACAAAATTAGCGGATTAGGTCTGTTCTCGGGGTTCTGTGTATATTTATAAATGTACTTGGTATCATATTCATATATATATATTTATATATATATATTTCAATATACATATATCCATATATATATATCTGTATAGTTATATAAGATCTTGGTTTTGACTATCTTGTGTCTCTTTAAACTTAACGGCAGTTTCGATGTTCTTAGCATTTTCATGTTCATGTTGATGAGTTTCTGTGTTTCTGTGTGTGTGTGTGAGGGACTTTGACGGCTTCCTTAAGTCTAGAAAAAAAAAAAAAAAAAATTCTCTGGGGATGATTCGCTTTCGGCTGGCCGAACTCTTGGCTTTTATCTTTTGTATCTTTAGTTTCGGATTTCGTTTTTTTAATATTCGACTCGACTAATATTGAATAACAATAGAGCATAATTCTCGAAATTAAACAAAATTAACGTATATTGTACAATATGTTTCCCCTACACTTCCTTTTCTTTCTCTCACTCGCGCGCGCGGTAAACTTTCTTTGGTTTTTTTTGGTTTTGTGTTTTAGTTTTTTTTAAAGATTTTTTTCGGGTTAGCTAGGCTTCTAAAGAAAGGAAGAAACTCCAATTAGATTAGACTACTAAGATAATTTATGTTTGTTGTTTTTCTTGCTTACTGTGAACTACAACGAGCTTTCATTTTAGGTTCCTTTAATTGCTAAATTTGAACATAGGTATCAAGTAGAATTCGATGCGACTGTGTGTGTGTGGGTGTGTGTGTGAGTCTCTTTGATGTTGAATAGAATTTGAAATTGGGCATTTTTGCATTGGCTTTTTTTTGGTTTTCGTTTCGACTTGAAAGTGTTTTTTTAATTTTTTGAGCAGCTGGACAAACTTGCCGAATAATCGAATATTCTAGGTAATTCCTTATAAAAAACTTGAACTATCTATTTAGAAAAACCAACCAATATTAGAATAGTCTTTCGCTTTCGATAGCAACTAAAAATCAGGGGCAGGGGTGACTCTTTCTCTGTGTGTCCTGTGTGTGTGTATGGGTGTGTGTGTGTGTGTGTGTGTGGAGGCTTTACATTTGCTGATTGATTTACAACTACTTTGCTTACTAATTATATTTATATATTTAATAATATTATTAATTATTTATTATTATTAATAAAGTTCTAATTTTAGACTGCTTTTGATGACGTTTCTGGCATCCAACATAACATTGCACTCCGCAAGTGTCGTCCAGTTTCCATTTGTTTTACTAAATCGATCAAATCAATTAAATATTTCATTATCAGAACGTCTGTCGACCGTTTAAAGCGAATCAAAGGAACCCAAAAGACTGTCAGGGAAGCCAATTTATCTAACAGAAATAAACGATCTACCAGGAACCGGAGGAGGGAAGAGGTTCCTGAGATTCTACATATAAGCTCTTCTCCTCAGTCAGTCGGCAAGAGATTCCCTCATAAACTTGGCGAATTGGTGCCGAATCAGAGATCGACTTAAAGGGCGAATAAGGAAGGTTTTCGTGCTCAAGGAAAAGATTCTTGAGATTCTATAATCTCTCTTCTTGAGTTAATATTCTCAGGACCTCATAAACTTGATGAATTGGTTACCAAAACTTCGATCGACTTAGAGGGCGAATAAGGAAGGCTTTGGTACTCCAGGGAAAGGTTATTGAGATTCTTTAATCTCTTCTCCTTGAGATTTGGCACTCAGGGAAAAGGTTCTTGAGATTCTATAATCTCTTCTCCGGCGATCGACTTAGAGGGCGAATAAGGAAGGCTTTGGTACTCCAGGGAAAGGTTCTTGAGATTCTAAAATCTGTTCTCCTTGAGTTTATATCCTTAGTCCCTCCTCATAAACTTCGTGAATTGGTTGCCGAAACGCCGATTGACTTAGAGGGCGAATAAGGAGGCATTTGTTACTCAAGGCAAGGGTTCTTGAGATTCTATAATCTCTTCTCCGGCGATCGACTTAGAGGGCGAATAAGGAAACTTTAGTACTTACCTAGCAGTCAGACGTCGGTCTCAATACTGACAGCCATGGCGTTATTATGTCTTAACTGTAAGTTGTTGGTGTTCCGTAGGCCGTTCTGGCCCTGCTGCTGCTGCTGCAGCTGGAGCTGGAGCTGCAGCTGCTGCTTCTCGAAGGACTGCTGCGTTCTCAGAAATGGCACCATGTGGCGGCCGGTATGATCAGTCAGACCCGGTGTGGTTGCATCAATGCCATCATCCAAATCCATGATATCCGACGACGACTCGGACAACGAGGACTTCTTCAAATGTTGACCTGCGCCCCGACGTCCGGGGGGGAAGCAAAAATAATCGATTAGTTTGTCTCGAGCGAAAAGAGCTCAGATGGCTGAGGCAGGGGGCTTGGTTAGCGGTGGTTATCAATAGATTAAGATAGTTAT
>JBAMCP010002852.1:0-10042 GCA_037075105.1 Lissocephala sabroskyi | reverse complement strand
CTCCCCCACTCTCTCTCTCTCTATTTACCTTCCTCTTTCTTCCTCTTTCTCCCTATCTCTTCTGAGTTTTGTGTCGCTGATTTCCTCCTTATAATATAAACATAATATTGACGAATGACCTCTTTCTTTCTATCGATCTTCCTCCCCTCCATCCCCTCTCCCTCTCTCTCTCTCTCTCTCTCTCTCTCTCCCCCTCTCTGTCTCTCTTTCTCTCATCGCCTCTTTATTTCCCTAACTCTTCTGTCTCCCAAGAATAATGACGATTGACATCTCTCCATCTCTCTCTGTCTATCGTCAGCCCTCTTTCTCTCTCTCTCTCTCTCTCTTTCTTTCTGCCCCAGACCTTTCTCTCTATCGCCCTCTCTCACTCTCTCTATCTTATATCTCTGATTTCTTAGAAATATTGACTAATGAGAGATTCGTTTCTACCTCTCTCTCCCTCCCTACCTTCTCTCTCTCTCAATCTCTATCGACATCCCTCTTTCTTTATCTCTACTCTCTCTCTCTTTCTCTCTCTCTTTCTCCCTCTCTTCCTTTATCTCCCTCTCTTCCTTTCTCTCTCTCTCTCTCTCTATCTCTTATGTCTCTGATTTCCTAGAAATATTGACAAAAGAATGACAAATTTCCCTCTCTCTCTCTCCTCCTCCCTCTCTGTCTGTCTTTGAAGTCTTATGTCTTTCAAGTCTTTCTGTTGCTCTTTAATCCTTGAACCACTGTGCGGGTGGTTCAGTTTGCCTGGTATTTTTAACTGCGTTCTATTTTTGCCCCCCCAGTCGAGACTTTCGACTCGATTCAAGAGACTTTCAATTAAACTAAAACGAGCAACGCTGATCGCATTATTCACTCACAGGCGAAAATAGAACGCTCACACTTTCAATTTACGCACCCCCCACCCCCCGTGTCTATAAGGTTTATGATGGAAGAAAAAGACGCCAATTACTCAGCGGCAGTTTGACTAACGAGCAGACAATAAAGGGAACGGTAAATGCCCCCACCCCCTCCGGTTCGTAGGCCTACCTGAGTCCAGATGTAAATGGGATTTGTGGTGGGGCGATAGACCTCCAGTTTGGGTTTGCCGTCCTCGGTGATCTGACGGACGAAGGGCACCGCATGGCGGATGTTGTCGCCGCGCTTGTTGCCCATTTCGTCCATTTCGTAGAGCCGACGGCTAGAAAAGAAAGAAGCAGAGACGACCAATTGAGTGTCAATGTCGCCTAACGGTAGATGGGAGGCAACTGTACCTTTTGCGCGAGTCTGTGCTGATGGAGCGCTGCTGCTGGAAGTGTTGGCGGGAGGAGGTGAAGTCCTCGTCACTCTCGCTCTCGAGGTCCTTGAGGTCGATGATCACGGGCTTGGTGATGTCCTTGGGCCGATGGATGAGGCGCTTGTGCTCGGCATCGTCGCCCTCCTCGTCGCTGTCGGTGCTCGAGCCCTGCAGGACCTTGTCGAGCTTGAAAGTCACGCGCGGATCAAGGCTCTGATGCTTGCGTCCTTGGAACTCACGGCGCGATTTATGGAACTCTTCCTCCGAGGAGGACTCTTTCAGCAAGTCCTGCAGAAAACGAGTGCCCTTGATGTCTAAAGAAACGTGTTTCTTGGCCTGGAACTGCCGCCTGTGGTCGTTGGCCAAAATATGCTTGAGGTCCTTCAAAATGCCCTTGTGATCCACGCTGTTGGCCTTCTGCTGCTGGAATCCTATCCGCTTGTCCTCGAAGCTGTCCTCGTCGCTGCTCTCGGCCGGCTTCTCGCGCTTCTCGAAGGACACCCGCGAGCCCTTCAGCGACTGCTTGCTGCGCTGCAGGTCCTCGGCCACCACGCTGCGCTGCTGGCGGTCCCGATGCGGCTCCTGTGTGCTGGGTGGCGGCGGCAGCGGCGTCAGCTCCAAACTCCCGCTGGCCCTCAAAGGCGAACGCTGGGCGGCCAACGGCGGCGGCGGCGGCTCGTGGATGTCGTCGTCCTCCAACAGCGGCCGGAAGGACAAAGGCGGCTCGTCCTGCAGCAGCCGCTGATTGCTAGAAACTGTGTTCCTCTGCTGGGGCAGCAGCTGGGGGAAGTGCGACTGCGGCTGGCCCAAGGGCGGCGGGCCGACTTGTGGGAACAGAAAAGGATCCTCGGGCAGGATTGTGTCCAAACTGGTGGCCGTATTAGAGGCCGACAGATTGCTCTCCACACGCTGATACCCCAACTCGTCCTGCGAACCAAGAGAAACTCAATTACTCTTCTGCCGCTCGACTCGCCCGCCCTGAGCAAAGCTTAACCAGAATCTGATCAGCTTCGCGGCTCCAACTAACGCCAGCGGACCAAACCAGATGATGGCCGATTTTGGCGGCCCCCGGGGTCAATGGCAGCGATAAGAAGCCGACGATCGATGGACAGTTGGGCTGTTTACTTACCCCAGAGCGCGTCAACTTGTCCTTGATTTTGCCCATGGCACTGGACAGCGGCGGTCCGCCGCCACTGCGATTGTCTCGTCCGCTCATCGCTTATCGGTCGAATCGATTCCGCAATTTTATAGATTTTTCAAGTAAACTTGAACTTTTCCACAGATCAAAATTATACGCTCAGTTTTCCTTTAACTCTCAATGATGAAAACAAAACTGGAAGAGGGGGAGAAAAAATGATTTCATTATCTTTCGATTTATTCAATTTTCCTGTTGAATGAATTTGTGATTCGGCAAATCACGGTGATTTATCGGGCTGCTATCTTATCTCGTCACGGGTAATGCGAGGTTAATGTTCCGATTTCGCGAATTCCTATCGACACACCCACCGGAATATATTGAAAGATATTTTTGGTAACGGCCTTGAAAATCACAAGTGACCAAGTTTTTGTCACCTTTCAAAGTCACAGTGGGAGGTGGGGGAAAAATAGGTTAATTATTAGAGTTCTTTAAAAATTCGTTTCTTCTTTAAAGTTCCCCGAGATTTTCTCCTTTGAGCTGCTGGGCTGATTTTTTCCAATGAGAATTAGGGGGGAAAATAGGTTGATTAGGGGAGGGGGCGGGGGTAAGTTTTGAGTTCGATTCGTCTTTAAACTTTATAGAACCTCGCAAAGTTCCAGAGTTCCCCGAGATTTTCCCCTTTGGGCTGCTGGGCTGATTTTTTCCAATGGAAATTAGGGGGAAAATAGGTTGATTAGGAGAGGGTGCGGGTGTAAGTTTTGAGTTCGTTTCGTCTTTAAACTTTCTTTATAGAACCTCGCAAAGTTCCCGAGATTTTCCCCTTTGGGCTGTTGGGCTGAAATCTCACCAGCTTCCACTTTTATGTTGCCTACTTTGCGGGTGAAGAAAAACAGCGAATTTAAAAAAGAAAAACAACAACAAATTTCTATATAAATTCCTGATCTTTCTCTATCCCTAAATGGCCCTGACCGATCTTTATATATTCGAGAAAATTTGCGGTTTCTTTTTTGTTTTGTTTTCGTTTTCGAATTTCTCTGGCATGCGGCAGTTGGCGAGTGAAAATTTTCCATTTTCAAAATTTCATCATCATTTCTCGGTTTCTATATAGAAGGGGCGGCCGGGGGAGGTGGGCGTGGGCGTGGTATGGTTTATAATTAATGGCGAATTTGGCGTTTTTCGAAACGTGCAAAGTCACAAAAACCCAGCGAATTTTTTTTCTTCGCCCGTTTGTTTTTCTTTTTGGTGGGCGGGGGACAGCGAAAATATTTTTGCCGGCCTCATGTGATTTGTGTGGGCGCTGTGACGTCACGTTGCCCACAGCCAACAGTTGCCAAATTTCCTATGTGTGTGTGTGTTTAAGATAAAAAATTTTGTCTTTCCTGTTTGGCAAAAACAAAACTACCAACAAAAAAAAATATTCCCGGTTAACCTTGACGAGCCCCCAAAGCGGCCGACAGCTGCCGCGTGTGGGCGTGGGGGGAGGGGGGTGGGGGGGAGGTTGTGAATGAATCATGACCGCAATTAACGGGGCCTTTGCTTGTTTCAATTGAACGGGCCAAGATTCACGAAAACTACATTCCGCCAGGGCGCCCACACATTAAATTAATTTTTTCAGAGGGCGGCAAATGCATAAATTGTCTGGGACTTAAGGAATCTTAGAAACGCCCGTAGTCATAATTCATTTTTCGCTTAAGTGTTTCGTGTTTTTCTAACCGACTTTCGTAACTTTGAATTTTAAGGGTTCCATATTTTAGGGTTACAAAATACCTTTGGAGATCTTACGAAGCCTACGAAGCGATCTACAGTTGATCTTAATAGTTTCCAAACTTTGTTTTAAGAAATCTTTCCAGAGACTTCTTATAAGATCTTTTTTGTCATCCTCTACTATAAATTCTTGTCTCTAAAGGTTCCAAACCTTTATCTAACCGGTTTTTGGAAGACTTTTAAGCTCTTTTTAATTTAACACCTTCCGGATCTTTCCAGAAACTTCTGTTTGATAAAAGATCATTGACCCTAATAAGATCCTTCTCTCTATGAATTCTTGTCTCTAGAAGTCTTACGTGGATTCTCCCCAAAAACCTTCAAGTTCCTGAATTTCTTTATGATTCTACAAGTTCCTGACTTTAATCTTTAAAGATCTTCACCTTTCTCACCCTGTTATCTGTTTGTAGATCCTAAACCTGAACTCTTTAGTTCTTGGTTTCCTGAAAACCTTAACCCCTGTCTTCCCGGGATTTTTTTTAATTGACTCGGCGACGCGCTTCCTTCCGCCCAAAAGACAAACACATCTGCGATTAAATTTAGCCCGATTTTTTGCTTTATCTCATAAATTAATTAAATGCGTTTCGTGTTTTTTTGTGCAGCAAATTAGCGAATTTCCTATTTGCTCTTGAGCAGCTCAGCCGCCAAAAAGAAACCGAAAAAGAAACAAAACAAAGCAACGCCGCCGCCGCCATTGGCAATTACAGTGGTTCGAGCACAAGAAAAACAACAACGTGTTTTTCTAATTTTAACAAAATTTTCACGGTCAGGCGAGAGTCTCTCAATTTTGGTTACCCTTGGGGGACTGCATTTCAATTTTTTGGCTTAACCAAAATTGCATTACGTAAAATCGGACGGCAAGTCCATTTAATGGGCTTTATAAAACTAAACTGTCCTCAGACGGCGAATGACGCGCGCGAATCGTCTGAAGTTGAAAAACCTCATTCGGAATGTTAAAAAAATGGGCATAAATTTGAATATCCACTCTCGATTTTCGCAGAGCCAAAAACCCGCAGACAGAACTCAAAAACTAACCGAAGAAACCCGATAAGAACACACGCACACACACACCCGCACACACTCACGACGTGACGAATTCTGCACAAAAAAATTCGTATCACAATTTCGAGTTTCTCAGAATTTTTCTTGATTATTTTTTAAGTACCTTTTTATTTTTTGGAACAAACTATTGTGATATCCACTATTGTGGCACTGAAGCACGAGATTCGAATGCGCAACGTTTTATATGGGAAATCGCAGAACGGCAAAAGTTGTCCAAGCTTTTTTGTTGTTGCTTTTTTCAGCCCGCTCACTCACACATTTAAGCTAAGCAAAAACAACTCACGCTCGCCCCACTGTGCTCGCCTTTACAAGTGTGAGTGAGCGCGAGAGTTCCGTTCGTGTGTGTGTGTCGGTGTGACCAATCGCGAGCGAGAGCATTTGGTGAGGCGTCGGTATGAATGAACGGACGCCGACGTCGAGGCAGCGACGTCGCTGCTGCCTTAGCCTTTTTGGGCTTGATGACGTCGACGTCGCCACGCCGGCGCGGCGCCTTTGTTGCTGTCTCTTTTGCGCCCCCACGTGGCGGCCGTTGGATTTTTCGGTGGACCCGGCAAAGTTTAAGGTCACCGTGACGCATTTGAGAAATTTGCCTTTTCTTTTTATTGATTTGTTTTGGCGTTTTTCTTCGTCGTGCGACGAGCGGTGGGGGTGGGGGGAGGCTGGACCAATTGAGCTTTATTTACACATTTTTTCAATTGAAACTTATTAAATTGACTTTGACGCGTGTGCGAAAAATCAATCACAAGCCCCATTCAGATCCCCAGACAAGGCCCCCAAAAACCGAACCCCTAACCACCGACAACGTCTTCGGGCCAATTGAAATTGATAAAAATAAAATATTTTTGCACATCTTAAAAACTGGGGGAGAACTCAACCCAAAATACTCTATGGATCTTAACCGACCTTATAGATCATGTAGTTAAAATTTTAGAATATTCAATAGGAAAAAGTGTTCCTTGATGAACTGAGGAATCCAGAAGTCACGGGAACAGATTACTCCAAGAGAACTCTATAGATCTTAACCGGCCTTATAGATCATATAATTAAAACTGTGGAGTTTTCAGTGGTTAGAAGTGTTCCTTGGTGAACTGAGGAATCCAGAAGCCATGGGAATAGATTTCCCCACACTATTCTATGGATCTTAACCGGCCTTATAAAGAAGATAGGTAAAAATGTAGGAAGAAGTGTTCCTTGAAGAACTGAGGAATCCAGAAGCCATGGGAATAGATTTTCTTGTAGATATCACAGGAATCAGTATTATCTTTATTGAATGGAATATATCTAAAGGCGAAAAGAGCTGAGTTGGGTTGGAAATTCCTTAAGGCTTCTGTTGTCTGAGAATTGAGGGAACCTCTCTAATCTTGAAGAACAAATTTTAATACACATTCTTTAAAGTCTCTTAAGATCTGAATAGTTCTGAGTTCATTCTAAAGATATGAAGCTAAAAGGAAAGAAACAAAGACCTTAAAATGATTCCCCCAAAAGCTTGGTATTTCCAGATCCCAAGATCTCCCCGTCGTTTCTTATAACCAATAAGCTCTGCCAGTCTTGTTCACAGCTTTAGAGTATTTTTCGTGTTTGGGGGGCTCGGCTCTGAATTTCATAACATTGCCGTCGATATTTCAATTCCCCAAGTCCGAATTGGAATTTCTTCCCGAACGTGAAGTGGAGTGGGGTGTGTGTGCGTGTGTGCGTGTGTGTGTTGGTTAACGGAAATTTTTGCAGTTAATCATTTAAAATACTTGAATTTCTGTGTTTGTCCCTCATTTGCCCCCAGGGGCCCCCGAGTGATTAGTTTTTTCGGAACCTCTCAAGGTTTTTTTCGACACAAGAAGAAGCAGAAAAAATGCAAATTTTTGTGTTCGTTTTTTTTTTCGCCCGATCGAAGGTCAACTTGTTTATCGAAAACTCAACAGAAATAACAGAAAGTACTCAAGGACAGAAGTTTGTGGTGAAATGCGGAAAGTTCATTACCCGAGAGAATTCACTCTCTCTCTCTGTAGCTCTCTTTGGGATCTTGAAAGTACAGTTGCCTTCTACTCCGTCCAAGCACTTGAACAAACACCCAGCAGTTGGTTTTTTTCTAAAATACAAAAACAAAACTAAGACAAAAATAGACGGTTGAATATTTTTGCCCATTAGAGAGGCCGACATACCAACCAGACAAACACGCAGACTTATAAATCGACAACCAACCATACATACACACACACACATGCATACATCACATACATTACATACATACAGATGTACATACTTAAAGACGTTCATATGTAGAGAAGCAGACGAGCCCCCAGAGTTGGCTTTGGGGGCACGTCGCCGTGTGGAGAACAAGAGAACTTGAATGGCAAACACACACACACACACACACACACACACACACACACACACATGCATGTATTTGTACACTGGTAAGAGGCTTACCCGTTTGTAGGGCATTTAGACTGGCCCTCAAATGGGCCTATAGGGGAATTATGGAGGCAGATTTATAGCGCCGCAAACGATTTTTGGTTGAGTTGGGCAGTTGAGCAGTTCAGTCGTTGAGCTTAACGACTTCGATTGTTAAGTTGATGAGTTATGGGCAGTCGAGTAGTTGAGTTGTTGAGTTTTTGAGTAATTAATTGGTTAAGTTATTTATTAGTTCGAATCTTAAATTGCTGAGTACTTGAGTAGTTCAGTTGGTGAGTCGCTAAGTCGATCCCACTTGGCAGTTTTGTCCTGAACTTCTCCAAGCTCAAGAAGATTTTTAGTTGAGTTGGGCAGTTGAGTAGTTGAGTCGTTGAGCCTAACGACTTCAATTGTTAAGTTAAAGAGTTATGAGCACTCGAGTAGTTGAGTTGTTGAGTAATTGAGTTCGCATCTAAAGCAGTTAAGTACTTGAGTAGTTCAGTTGGTGAGTCATAAAGTCGATCCCCCTTAATCGGCCCACTTGGCAATTTTGTCCTGAACTTTTCCAAATTCAACACGAATTTCAGTTCAGTTGGGCAGTTGAGTAGCTTATTCGTTAAGTTCTTGGATTGTTAAGTTGCTGAGTTATTGGGCAGCCGATTAGTTCAGTTGTTGAGTATTTTTATGGGCAGCTTTGTTTTTAGGGCCACCTTAATGCCGAAAACGAGAGCGTTCGGCGCTTGGCCTGGCAACAGCGAACCGAAAAATCCGGTCAATGCGTCCGCAGAAAGCTTGTTGCATGCACCCTTGCCACTTGGCAACGGCACAGGCCGCGAATTGCCCAAAATGCTGATGCAATTAACGTTTCTTGCGTCAGACGGCGGCCAGCTGACGCACCCGAAAGAGCGCAAAGCCCTCCCCCCACCCCCAGCCCGAGAAATTTGCCATTCACACAGACGCTCAACAGCGAGAGAGAGAGAGAGAGAGAGAGCGATAAACGGGCCGTTCTCTCGCTCTCTGACAAGAATAAAATGTCGCGATCTTTCTCGTTGGGTTGTGGGGCCTGTTTGACAATTAAAGCAAAAATGCTAAATTTAACATTAAGACGAGAATAAAAATAATTTAAGGGCAAGAAAACAAAAAAGCCCGCAAATTCGCCGAACACAGAAATTAACTCAAGCATGTGATCTGGCAACCCCGCCACCCCCGCCCACGTCCACAGCTCTGCTTTTGGCACAAGCAAACGATAAAGCATCACACACACACGCGCACACACACGCAGGCTGTGAGACTCGTGACGAGACGAGCCTCCCTACAAATACAAGCGCACCCAACGGCAACACAGACGCGCCCGTTCCCCCCGGCAAACGAGCATGGAACGAACAAGAAGAAGACACGAAAGAGAGCGCAAAACGAGTTGGGATGACGTTGAACTTCGCACACACACACACACGCATACGCAGGCAGGCGATCAGTGCAGTTGGCGCTTTGCGGGTATTTTAGTGCCCCCCCCCCCTCCGTCCAAAAAGTGACGCATTTTTTATGTTTGCACTTTAGTCCCCCTCACTCGATTGTGCAATCTCATTGGCGTTTTGTTTGCTTTTGTTTTTTCTGTCTGGCACTCCGTTATTTCTAATTGCCTAACTAAACAAAAGCAACAAACACGTGCAACCAAAAAAAAATACAGAGTCTGCGATATTGAATCATCGGTTAAACCGTTTGTCAGTTTGTCGGTCAGTCAGCTGGCTAAATTGCAAACTCACTCAGCGCTCGCTGCCCTTCAGCCAAGGTCAGCCCGCAGCGACGGCAAATTCGATAGCAAATAAAACCCTACGACGTTTATCGCTAATTGCCCATAACGTGCATAACTTGAAAATATTTCAAGCCCCCTGCCCGCCCCTGCGACAACCCTGGTCAGCGGTTAGCGTAGGTTCGGTTTCGCCGTTAATGTGATTTATTCACATAATAAAAAAAAAAAGAATAATTCAGAAATTCTCTTTCTAAACTTAGACCGGACCCGTTTAAATGCAAATGCGGAATAAGCGGCTATTCAAATTTCGGACGGACGGAGCCGCCTGCTTATCTGTCTCGTGTGAGGCGATAATGATTTTTCGCGTGTTGATAATGAAGTTTGCAATTTTTTTTATTTTAATTATGAGCGAGGGAATTCGACTTGGAACCTGTCACGCTGGTCGGGTATTTGGCGGGCGCCACGTACTTGGCCTCGGTGGCGCAGTAGGCAGCGCGTAAGTCTCATAATCTTAAGGTCGTGAGTTCGAGCCTCACCCGGGGCATTAAATTTTTTGGCCAAGATTTTTGTTCTAATTCTATTTTTTTAATTCTGCCCCACCTCAGCTCCAAGTCACTAATTTAAGAGCATTTCCCATATCTGATTTTTGTGGCTCTAAGCAAAAAATAAATTTCTATTG
>JBAMCP010002851.1:0-10044 GCA_037075105.1 Lissocephala sabroskyi | reverse complement strand
GCTGTGCGGGGGTACAGAGCTGCCAACTCGGTTTTCTTTAATAGTAGTGACAAATATCGTTATCGGTGGGCGAAGCGCGCGTAATTTGAAAATTTGATTTACCTTGTGTGGCAATCGGTGGAAATGAAAGCAGCACAAAAACCCCAACTACTGTTACTTAAAGGGGGCGGAGCGGGTCACTCACACACACCTTGGTTAGAAAATTAATTAAAGCCCGGCGCGAACTTAAATGTAACAACAGTTTGCCAACGTCACTCGGCGTTAAACAGGCCACAGCAAACCGCCAGTCTTGGCCAGCCAGCCAGCGGCCTACTTTTCTCCAGCAGTCGGCATCGCTTTAAATGGCCCGCATGCGTGATCTGATGATGCTGACTGGTCGGCAGCCACAGTAAAAGTCTAATTAAACACACAAAAGGGGGCGGGACAGACAAAGACGGCCGGCTAATGGTTTCCTCATTTCATAATCAACATTTTTATTAGCCATGTCGCGCTCTCGGCTTTTGTAAACTTATTAACGTCATTTGCATGTTGCAATTGCAACTTGAGACTTTTACCGCGCCGCCCCATTTCTCCATCTCACCGACTGTCCATCTTTCCACAACCCGCAACCAACGACCGGTGACCGGCGAGCGGCGGCTGGCGAGTCAGAAGTCATTCGGCCGGCTAACGGTATCAGATGTGCGTGCGTTGGCGCGTGCGCTGGAAAATCGACGCGGGGCACGTGCGAATGTTTATGAAAATTCATACACTTTGTTTCCCCACACTCGCTGGCTTTCCTCACACAGTTGGAAACCAAAAAAAAGCGAGTTTCAAAACAAAACTCAGCCGAGGTGACTGTACTTTTTTTTCTAAATGCCTGGATGAGGTTCTTAAGTCCTTAAGACTTCGAAGTCTGTAGAGGATTCTCTACTCTTCTTTTGAAGTCCTTAAAGAAAAAGAAGATTGCCTGGTTTGCCTTCTTTAGCTTTATAAAAGGCTTTTTAGTTTCCTTAAGAGAAACTTCCAAGTCTGCTGTCTTTGGGATTTTGGAAGATTTTCGGATTCTTTACTTCGCTTCTAAAGTCTTTAAAGAGGAAGATGGATTGCCTGGATTGCCTTCTTTGTCTTCCTAGAAGTCTCTCCTAGTTTCCTTAAGGATTTCTGGAGAGATCTTCGAAGTCTGCTGTCTTAGGGATTTTGGTAGATTTTCGGATTCTTTACTCCGCTTCTAAAGTCTTTAAAGAGGAAGATGGATTGCCTGGATTGCCTTTTCTAGCTTCTTATAAAGAGTTCCAAGGTCTTTAAAGGCTTTCTGAGGGATCTTGAAGTGTATGGGATTTTGGTTGATGTTCGGATTCTTTACTTCTTTTCTGAAGGTATTAAAGTGGAAAATGGATTTCCTGGATTGACTTCTCTGTCTTCCTAAAAGTCTTTCCTAATTTCCTTGAGAATTTTTGGAAAGCTCTTTAAAGTCTGTGGAAGATTCTCTACTCCACTCTTTCCGCTTTCCTGGATTTACTTCTTTTTCTTCTTAAAAGGCTTTCCTGGTTACCTTAAAGATTTCTGAAGGAACTTCAAAGTGTGTTGTCTAAATTTTGGGAGGTGCTCGGATTTTTTATTCCATTTCTCAAGGCATTAAAGAGGAAGTTGATTGCCTGGTTCATCCTCTCTAACTTCCTATGAGGACTTCCAAGGTCTCTTAAGGCTTTCTACGAAATCTTGAAGTCTGCTGGGATTTTGGGAGCGGTTCCGTTTCTCTATTCGATTCTTAAGTCTTTAAAGCGACAGATAATTGATTCTCTGGCTTCTAAGTTTCCTTAAGGTCTTTTAAGGAATCTTTTAAATCCGATTTCTATGGAATTTTCGTAGGTCTTCGGATTCTCTGCTCTACTTTTGAGATCCGTGGTTTCTTGTTTCCTTAAGTTTTGTTTAAGGAATCTTCTAAGTCTTTCAGACTTATTAGCTTTAAAAAAGAGTATATTCTGTTCGTTGGAAAGGTCTCCCACCTCGAGTGTATCTGAATTTTGTCTCATCTTACATTTGATTGCGTGGTTACCACACGCAATTTTCTTTGTTTTATTTTTCTTTTTTGCTTCCTTAATTACAAAACTCGCACTCTTTAAACTCTTTCACTCTCTTTCTTTATCTCCCCCCTCCCCTTGCTGATCGAATTTAATTACCGATTTCTGTCAATTATCCCAGCACGAAAAGCAACAACGACTGTATACTCTTTTTGAAATTTTTGCTTACCTTCCAATTTGTTTTTCCATTTGATTGTTGCTGTTTGTTGTTGCTGCTGGTGTTGTTGTTGTTGCTGCTAGTGTTGTTGTTGTTGTTGTTGTTGTTGTTGCTGCTGCCATTCTCTTTATCCGCATGATGATGTTTGTTGCTGCCGCGATTGTTGCCGCTGCCGCCGTTTTTCATGGCAGCCGTTGCCACCGCCGTTTGCTTCTCCGCATCCCGAGATTTTTTAATCTAAAACAAAAAAACATTTTTTAAATAAAATTAAACAACAGAATTTTCTCCGTGCTATTTGGCCTGGTAATTTGCGAGCAGCAGCAACAACAACAATAAAGCGGTAATAAAAAGAACATGAAATTCGGCAGGTGCTAAATGCCAGCAACAATTTTACATGGGCGCCCCCCGCCCCCCTAACCAGTGAAAATTTAGCACAGTGCCAAGCAAATAAAAGCACGTCGAGTTGGGCGTTGGGGGCGTGGCCATTGTTGCTGACCATTCGGTTTGCTGCTGGCCGATGAGTCAGAGAATTTGTGCTCCAATTTTTTCGAACCCGCTGGGGCCAAACAGAAGCCCAACTAACAGGGCCAACACGCGACGTCACCCGAAAGCGAATTCTCAGCTTTGTTGCTGGTTGCTGGTTGTTGTTGTTGTTGCTGTTGGCGCTGCTTATAAAAAGAAAGTTGCGTTGCTTCTTTTGCTGCTGTTGTTGTTGTTGTTCATTTTTCATTTGGTATTCAAAAATTTTTCATTATCTTTTTTGTTGGCGGCAGCGGCAGCATTGTTGCTGTTGTTGCTGCTTTGTTGTTGCTGCTGCTTTGTTGTTGTTGTTGTTGTTGTCGTGCCATCATTTGATTGTCTGTCCGCTTGAACTTTTATTTTCGATTCTATAATCGCTGGCGACTTTTACTCTGCCGCCGCCAGCAATATTGTTGCTGGCGCTGCAGCAGCAACAATTCGGCTTTGTTGGTGACACATTTCGTTTTCGCTTTTCTTTCGCACACGCTGCCGGCCCGAGGGGGCGACTAATTAGGAAAATGCATTCGAAATTCAAACATCTGCCGCGGCAAACATGTTTCAGGCAAATTGTTGCTGCCATCGGCAGCAGCAACAACGGCCGCTGCAGCGATGATCACGAAACGTGTTTGCTGCCAAACACTTTCATTTTGGGGGGGGGGGGACTGCCACCCCGTGGCGCTGCATCACCTTGGCTTTGATTTTTGGCCAGGAAAATTCGCTTTCGCTGGCTTTTTGGCGGGCAGGCGGTCAGCAGCCGATCGGCTCTTCTGCCGTATGCAACACTTGTTGTCAAACGTGTTGCATGCCACACGAAGTCTCTTGAACCCTGTGAAAGTGCAGCCCACCCGACCCAAAGCCCATTTGACCCCCGTCGACAAACGAAAGTTGCTGCCGCCGTGGCCAATGAGAAAATTGATCATTAGAAGCGCCCGACGCTGCCGCACGTGGCCGAGACGAGTGACAGTCCCCCCGCCCACCCCTCGGGGCAGCGTTTGGGGCGAAAGTCCCTTGAGTTGACCGACAAACCGCCGACGAGGCCGCCTGGGCGTGCGTGGTGCGGCCGACGTGACTTTTGGTGGCATCAACGCCGACGCAGCGCTTGTTGTTGCTGCTGTTGCCGTCATTGTTGCTGCTGCAATTTTCAGGGTGTGGGCCTCGGCTGAGTCAGCTTTTGGACGGCCTACACGCCTGCGAAGCCGTCGGTTGGGTTTCGTTTCGGGCATTCAAATCAGCTAGAAAGTTCTAAGCCCAGGCCACGCCCACCGCCCCCCACCGCTGCCTCATTGAAATGCCAATGGCCCTCCGAATTGCGGTCATCGAGCAGAATTCACATTCACCACAAGGAGTCCCCGGGGGAGGGGGGAAATCAGAACAAAAGAATTGGGAGATTGGCCAGCATAAAAATCAAGCAAATAGAAACCAAAAACAACAACAACTTTAGACAAATTTGCATATCAAGTCGGTTTGTTAGCGGGCGGGGGAGGGGGAGGGTAACTCTATTGAAATTCTCCTCTAGGAAGAAACGAGTGGTTGGGAATTCGAATTGTCGTCGGCAAAGGTCAAAGTCACCCAACAAAATGAACTCAAGTTTTCGGGGGGGAAAGTTTTTCGTTTAAAGATCGAAAATATGAACCGGGGGAATCAAATGGAAATGAAAAGGGGAAAGGGTAAAAGTTGAAAGAGAAACAAAACGGCAATGGAACGGAGTGCGGAAAGGGAATGAAAAGGAAAAGAACAAATGGAAATTTAGACTTGAAATCAGCAAAGGTTTGGAATTGCAAGGGAATCCAATTAAATGCCATCGAAATCTCAGACAATTTAAGGAAACAAAAAAGATTTTTTGGATGAGGTGAAGAAAAGAATAAGAAGCTTATAAAATTAACTAAAAAACCGATGGAATGAAATGGAAATTAAAGAAAAAGAAATGCAAGGAAAAGAGAACCAAACCGGAAGAAATTGAATGAATGGAACAGAATGAAATAAGACCAGAAAGAATTTATAATCAGTTTTCCTATTTAAAGAGAAGAGAGAACCCCAATAAACTCGAGGAATCTCAAAGAATTCTGGGATATTTATAAAGAGAAAGAAAATCAAGATCTCCATAAACTCTAAGAGTTTCAAGAAATCTTGCAATATTTCGACTTTAAAAGAGAAGGAAACGCAAAGAAAATAAAACGAAACAGAAACTAAAAGATCTTAAAAGGAATTAAATGAAATTAAATCAAAATACCAATGGAGCAGAATAAAATGAAAAAGGAAAGAACATATACACAGAATTAAAGACTCTTTATGCCGAAACTGCCGTAAACTCGGAGAGTTTCAAGAAATCTCGGGATATTTCGGCTAAGGAGAACAAACGATAAACTCCCCAAAAAGACTTTAAAGACCCTTAAAATTGACCAGTTAGGGGATCCAAAAGGAAAACTTACACAGTTCCGAAAAGATCGGGATCGGATTTTTAAAGACAAATGAAAACGAAGAGAATGTGAAGGAAGAGGGACTTGAATTTTAAGATTGCAAGAAACTTGCAAATGAGGAAGTGGGAAAAAAGAGCAAACCAAAGTTAAGATTAAAGATTCTGAATAAAAAAAATATTCAGACCTCTAGAGAGGCTTGAGTTTTATGATTTCAAGAAATCTTCAGGCAAGAGAAGGTTTTTCCCTTACCAAAGTTAAGATTAAAGATTCTCAATAATTGAAGCCATCAGAACTCTAGTAAGGCTTGAGTTCTATTATTTCTAGAAATCTCCAGCTGGATAGGGTTTTTCCCATATCAAAGTTAAGATTAAAGATTTCCCATAATAAAAACCAACAAAGCTTCAGAAATGCTTGAGTTTTATGATTTCAAGGAATCTACAGGCGGTGGAGGATTTTTCCCTTACCAAAGTTAAGATTAAAGATTCCCAATAACTAAAATCATCAGAGCTGCAAAGGAGCTTGGATTTTATAATTCCATGAAATCTCCAGGTGGGAGAGGATAAAAAACTTATGTATCAAAGTTAAGATTAAAGATTTCCAATAATTAAAATCATCACCAAAAAATCTTCTGGGAACCCATGGAATTTTTAACGAATTCATTTCAATTTTGAACTCCAAATCAAAGTTCGCCTTTCAAACTCAAGGAACCCAACTTAAAAGACCTTAAACTGCCCAAAAAACCGAATCCCATAAAATTCGTCTCAACCTAAAAGGAAATTCGCCTTGCAAGCGAATTTTGTTTTATTTTTTTCGCAAATTTCTTTGAGTTGACAATTTTGTTGTCTTTTTTTGGTTTTTTTGTTTTAAATTGCAATTTCCGGTCTTTCATAATTTCCGTCAAAAATGCGCGTTGTTTTTAATTTAAAAATTTGCATTTAATTTGATATTTTCCCATTGTTGCAGGGAACCTTCGGCCGCCCCAGCCACGCCCACCTCCCACGCCAGCGGCAGTTTCAAGGCTGCCAAATTGCAGACAGGCGGACCCTGGGAAAGTAAAGGGCTCTGTCCACGTGCCACTCCCCCCGCCCACCGCCTACTGCCCCCCACCCCCTTCCACTCTTCCTCTCTTTCAATTTATGGCCATCAATCAAAAAAAAACGGCAAAGGAAAGGAAACTCAAAAGTCGCTGAGCAGCCAACGACGCAGGCAGCAGCAACAGCAACAACAACAACAACCACCGACAACAACAACAACCACCGACAGAGTGATTTGTGCTACTTTCTTTGCGGCTGCTGGGCGACTGGCGAGATTTGCACGGCGGCAGCAACAAAATTGTTGCTGTTGTTGGCACATTTGTTTTGTTGTTGCTGCTGTCGATGTTGTTGGTGTTTTGTTTTGCTTTAATTTATTTCAATGACATTTTTTCTTTATCTTCTTCTTCGTTTTTTTTCCTCTCCTACAAATAAAAAGACTTAGGCAACGAACTTGCCCGCCAAAAAGTTCAATGAAAACGGCAACAACAACGGTTGTTGCTGTTGTTCTAGCCACCCCCACCCCCCGCGCGGCTCTACACACAGAGAAAGCCAACTAAACAAACAATACGGCACTTCCCCCCACCCCCTCCCACCAAGCTCTACAAAAAGGTCGCCCGATTTCGAAATTCTCCCCCCGTCAAAATTCTTCAATTACTTGGACCGCCCAGCTGACCAGCGTTTTCATCTAATCGGTTTTTATAGATTTTTTTTACTGTCTATCATCCTATCTCCCCCTCCCCCTCCCCACTCCCCCACCCTTTCTTTTGCTCTCTCGCGCTCTTTTGTTGCTCGCCACGCGGGTCGCTCGCTGGCATTTGGCCAAATGGCAACAACTTTGTTGCTGTTGTTGTTGTTGCTGTTGTTGCTTCTAGGTTGTTGTTGTTGTAGTTACAATTGCGGTTTGCTGTTGAGCTTTTTAAGTTTTAGGCATGAACCTGTTGCACTCGAGCAGCCGCCGAGCCAAGCGACCAACAAAGAAACGGCCAAGCGATTGGGGAAGAAAACAAAAAAATGGCACAACTTTTAATGAAAGACGGAATCGATTAATATTCGATATAAATCAATTCGAAAGGCGAGCAACTCGAAAAACAAAAGCAGACATGAGAAAAACTCCAGAAACTCAAGGAAACAGAAACAAAATCTGTGGGATCTTAACTTTAAAGATGGTGAGAGGGGTGGGAGGAGGGAAGAGGTTGGGGACCTTATAAAGTCATGGAACTTAAGACAGAACAAAAAAAAAAAAACAAAAAAAAAAAATGATGAAAATTTTAAAGAGATCCCCAAACCCTATAGATAATATAGGGGTAGATAGAGTTAAAGAATAGATATAATCCATGTATGAAATGAAGATTCTTAAGGGATTTATATAGGATTTTATTCAACTTCTTTCTTTTTATGGATTTATATTTCTAAAACAAAAATCTCCAAAAATCTTTGAGATTTCTAATCTCCACCTTTTGGAATCCATTGTTCTCTATAACCAAGAAAATAATAATCAAAAGACAAAAGCATCAAATCTTTTCTTAACGGCTCTGCCAGTCCAAGTTAAGGAAACAAAGAGAACTCAAAGTTGGAAGCCTGAACTTAGACCAAAGACCGGTTTGGTAGGCTTAACTTGGCTAGAAATTAAGTCCACTATTCGCTGGATAAATCTCAGTTGGAATGTAGGAGGGGTGGGGGGAGGGGTTGGGGGGGAGGGTAACTGTTAATTTGCTTGGTGGTTATTAGCACCGATTATATGGTAGATATAAACATAGAAGTAGGACTTGCGGATTGGTTACCCAACTACAGAAAATACAGAAAGGTGGATGGGGGGAGAAGGGAGGGGGGGGGGGGGTTTTAAAGATAATAATACCATGGGTCATACGTTGGTGAGGTTGGTGGATTGATCGATTGTCTATAAAGACAAAGAGAGGGGAATTCAATGAATTGGAAATCTTTAAAAAATTCCAAACTGGGAGATTAAAGACAATAAAGCTTATAAGAAATTTGACTCATGGATCAGTTTGTAAATCTGATAATATTATCGGATTGGGGAGAAAGAAGATTTCAATCGAAAGACAAAGAAACTCAGGCTAATTTCCTGGGTTAGGATAGTTTCATATGGTGATGGGGAAGGGGGTGGGGATAAGTAAGCCAAAGAGAACAAAAATCAGAGACAACAAAAACAGTTTATGGTCTTTAATGTTGAAGTCTTCTAGGAATCAAGAGATCACATTAAAGACCCCGAAAAAACTCCCTAGACTTAAGGAATTTAAAGACTTAAGATCCCCAAATCTCTTCTGAGCTAAGAAGGAAGTTTAACTTAAGAAAAGTCTCTCTTACCCAAGAACGCAAACAAAAAGACCAAAATCTCTTAAGAAATCTAAAATCCCCCTAAGAATCTCTATATCTTTAAACTATTGTTATCTTAAGTTCCCTAACTCCAAATTCCTTTCACTTGAGCTTAGAAAAAACTTCGGCCCAGACAGGAAATTGCAAAGATCAAAGACTTGGCAGTCAGCAACCTTAAATGGAAGTTGCAGTTGCTTTATAAAGAGGAATGTTCCCCCCACCCCCCAGCCACTTTATTTTTGGGGAAGGGGGGGGGGCAGTTTTTTTGTTAGGAATTTCAGGCGGCTTATCAACAAAGTTGGGGGAGTTGCAGCCAACGAGGGAGGGGGGAGGGGGTGGGGGTTGCAAAGAAACTAGAAACCGAGATAAGCAAAAAAAAGATCAGACACAACTGAAAGTTGTTGCGTTTCGGGGGATTTGGCAAACGAGTTTGTTGTTGGCGGCGGCAATCACTTTTGGTGTGACTGCCACACACACATGGGTGTGCGTGTGTGTGTGTCCGACTTATTGGAATGTTTTGTGACAAGCGGCAAGGAAAACCGAAACAGCCTCAGTTTAAATTACACGCTTGCCCAATAAGTCCAAGCGCAGCAGCAACAGCAACAATGCCCTCAGCAGCAACAGCAACAATAATTTTGGCCAGTGAAAACCTTGGTTCACTTTTATTTCTTTTTTATTGTTGCTGTTGTTGTTGGTGTTGGTGTTAGCGACACAATTTGTTGGCGTTTTGTTGGGCAGAAATTCTCATGACAACAACAGCAACAATCGAAAAACCGCCAGCAATTCATTTCACAGCCAAAAGAAAAGACTGCAAATTAAAATAACAACAGCAGCAACAACGCAGCAGCAGCAGCAGCAACAAACGCATTGCAGCCTCTAGGCAGCAACTTTTGATTTCTTTTAAAGCAACAACAACAACAATCAGCATAATAACCGCCTGGCGCCCCAAGCAGCCCGCCAACAACAACAACAACAGCAGCAATGCCGATTTAAGTCAGTCAGTAAGGCGGCCAGTGGCCTCCCCAATGCTTTTGGAATAACGGGACGCACTTTCACTTGGCCCGACCGACGGCGGCGACATTGGCAGAAAAAAAAAAAATCCCAGCAACAATGAAGTTTTTCAACGGCGCATCACAAAATTCCTGGGAGTAGGCGTGGCCGGTTAAAGGGCGGCGGGTGTTGAGTGCAGTGGGCGTGGCAGCAGCAGCAGAAACTAATCGCTTAAATACCGTTAGTTGCAGCAAAATAATCGATCGATAAGCGGCGACAGCAACAATGCTGCTCGCTGCCAGCAGCAACAACACAGCCCCAGCAGCCGTTACGGCAACAGCAGCAACAACAGCCGCAGCAACAACAGTAGCAACAACAACAAACTAGAGCACTTGTTGCATAAGCAGCAACAACAACAGCAACAACAACCCACAAGAAATGGCAACCAAATAGAAATTTCTTTATATTTTTAGGCAGACAGTCCCCCCCCCCCCCCTAATTTTATTTTTAGGCTGGGGGTGGGGGCGGGGGTC
>JBAMCP010002850.1:0-10045 GCA_037075105.1 Lissocephala sabroskyi | reverse complement strand
GACCACGCCCCGTGCTGGGCGGGGGGTTTAAATTTTTGCGCAGTTAGTATTTTTTAATGCCCGCCACAATCGAATGCGTTCCACAAATACGTACGCCTAAGAGAGCAAAGCTCAAAAGAGAGAGAGGCGGCGGCAGAAAGAGATAAAAAGAGGGTCGATCAAGGACCAACGAAGTGTTGGGTGTTTTTTCCTGTTGCACTTTTTTTAAACCATTTGCCTTTTGTATGCGCTTGTGTGTGTGTGCCCCAAGAAAAGAAAATCAAAACTGTGTCATTCAAACAAATTGGGAACCCGTGTAAATAGCGAACCAAGCCAAAAAACTCTGCCAACTATAATTGAGCTAATTTTGCATTAAACCAACGACGGATTACTGCAGTGACCAGCGCGCCGGCGGCAGCTGCTGAAATTTCTGACTTAAAACCGCACGACGCGCCCGTGGAGGTGGGCGACTCCGCCGAGCCAGCGAATACAATGGGCGGTGGTGAAGTGAAGGTCGCAACCGTCGATGTGGAGAGCAGTGATAACATGGCCACCCTGCCAGTTTCGCGCTCCCATACCGCCGGCAGCAACGACAGCGCCGAGAAGAACAACGCGGCCAACAAAGAAATGGAGCTGAAAAATGTGATGCCCCAGCCGTTGCAAAGGTGTGACCAGCGTCGACAATCTAAGCTACACACACACACACACATATACACACACAAGTGTTGTAAATTAACGGGCGCCAAGTGGGGTGGTTCGGGCGGGGTCAACAAAAGTGGTTTCATTTGAGAGCATTACGGCCAAATATGTTAACTTGACCAAGCTAAGTAGTCGATCAACCCCTGAGTTGTTAGCTTAGTAATCCCCTATTTTGGTAGTTGCATATCGACGTTAGGCTTTTTAGAGGTTCCCTCCGTTTATGTATGTGTATGTATGTAGTGCCTGCCCCTCATAGGCCTGGTTTCCCCACCTCCCCCAACACAGACACCCGTACCCAAGCTGCAACTGCAAGTTGTCCTCATTGATGTCAACTTCTCACAACCTATATACGTTTTATAGGGTTTGCTACACATTCAAGCCAAATCTAAACGAACACAGTTTTATGCCGGCTAAAGTAACGGTTCAGGGCATCTATAGAACTAATCCGATAACAGGACCAATCGAATTATGGTAATGTTCAGAAATTACCCCGAAACAATCCCCACAACCAACAGTCTCCCCGGATCGTATTTTGTACCCCTTACCCTTTATGTTCAGTTTGTTAGGTTCCAACCGGACGGCTAGACAAAACCCCTTCCCACTTTAGTTCCTCTCATCAGAACAGTTTTATTATTTGACCCACAAAAAATGCCAAATTTCTAAGTCTGACATTCTCGACTCAACGCACTTCCCGAGCAACTTGCAACTTGCCCATCTAGTTGATAGTTTGAGTTGAGTTCTGAGCACAACACCTTATTGCGCAGTCATGAGCACTTGACGCCCACTCTGCGCTGAGATGACCTGGCGACATAATGGCAATTCGAAATTCATGTCACTGGTTTTGGCGGACATTGCTAATTGGCATGGTTATTTAGCGAGTGTGTGCAGCTGAATTGAGGCGGGCGGTTGGAAGCGAATGATGAATGGTGATGATGACGAACCGCAACACCCATTCGAATTGAGAACAAACAAGCAGACCTGATCTTCGAAATAATCGTTTGCCGTTTTTTTTTTTGTTGCTTGCTATGTGGCCGGCCACCCGTAGGACTTCGCTTTTCATTGTGACAAGCTTGGTGTACGCGATTCTCTTGATTGTTGTTTGCATTGCGTATGTCATCAGCGATGTGACCACCCATCGATTGCCGGTTCTGTACTACGAGACGTTCTTTACGTATCTCTATGGCACCAGCATACTTTTCTTGTTGTACGTCTTCTGTTTCTTGCTTCAAGGTAAGTGCCCCTTAGCCAAGGCTGGCAAGAATAGTCATCAAATGCATGAAATGCATTTTTGGTTTTCCCTTAGAGAGCTCGTGCTGCAATGGAGGCAACGGCAGCAGCAATAACCCAAAGCCTCAGCCCAAGGAGAAAAAATCAAAGAAATCGAAGAACGCGGATGCGACCGACTCAAAGGAAGCCAAGGGATCAAAGGACTCGGGCAAGGGCAGCAAGGCAGCCGCCTATCAGGTAACGCAACCCCTCACCCGATTTAGTTGCGACTTTTGCAATGCCTCCGGCCGTTTAAGGCCATTGCATCGACATTGCCGCCCCCCTCAGATGTGGTCGTGCTCATTTGCAAAGCTGTGTTAATTAAAGTGCCGCGCCCGTTCCTGCCTTGCGGGCGCAAAAGGTCACGTTAATTACGATGCCCATGCAAAACAGGGGCCCATTTAGTTGACACCCCGTGATTAGAGGCCTTAGATTTGAGATTGTTAATCGTAATGTTGTGTGGCCCTCGTTCTGTGCTTGCAGGAAGCTCCTCCCGTTGATCCCGAGGTGGCTGTGACGCCCAAAAATGTGCGCAAGCGAAAGACCACGCACAGCGATCTGACCCACGGCAGCTTCTTCCTTCGCGTTGGCGCCATCGGTAAACTTAAACGATTCTTGACGATTATTTTTGTTTCTTTTTGTTTAAGATTTTGTGTTTCTGTTTTTCGATTTCTAATTCGACTCGCATGTGTGTGTAAATTTCAGCATTTGGTCTTGGCGCCATGATCTACATTGGCCTCGAGTTCGGTTCGTTCTTCGAAATCCCATTCGATTCACCATGTCACCACATTCTCATTGGCGTAAATCCGCTTCTCCAAATGATCTTTACATTCATGCAAATGTACTTCATCTTTATGAATGCACGGGTAAGTCAATAACATTTATGCCTATCTGCATACCAAACTTAGGCCGGAAAAACAAAGCGCTACATAGTTTAAGCGGATCAAAATCCCTTTACATATCAATAAAATCCTATAAACCACATCTACACAAAAACACGCCGACACCTATTAGCCCACCAACCACATTAAGAGCCGTGTTATGTGAGCTTTACTTGCTTGAGGAATCAAATCGAAACTGAAAAAAGTTCGAAAGGCAATCAAAATCCCAAAATTACAGTTTTTCAAGCGATTCCCACGAACTTGTCGACAAGCGTTGAGTTGTAGACTTGAACGCTTGCCGACTGGATTCTTTGGAATCTAGAATCTAGTATCACGTAACACAATCCCCACCCACAACCACTCGACCCGAACCAATCAACCACACGGTACCCAGACACAATACGCTATGGATCAAATCGTCTCAGAGGTTAGTTTTCTAGCTTAAGCTGAATGAATGTAAACTTTGGCAGAACTCCCAGGTCCCACTGGGTACAAGGTACAAAAGTGCTGGCGACCCTATCGACATGTTATTTACTCTTTTAACTCAAACAAAAAATCCCGCAAAACTGTCTAACGAAAAAGGGTATCTTGGGTTCTTGTCCAAACAAGGATTAAAAATCAGGGGAAATGAAACTGTGTGAGGCGATTCTACTATTCTATTTTAAACCCTGTACCCAAATGTACTTCAAGGATAAATGAGATTTGGGCGAGTGTAGGTATGGAAGGAGCTATTTTTACCTTTTATATGAAGCAATTAGGCTATTTTACTTCTTTTTACGCCCAGTACCCGAAGGTACTACAAGGGTATAATAGACTTGTTCTTTAAATCAGTCACCGTAGACCACCCCAAAGTTACCTTTAAAACTGATCTAATGTGATCTGTCCAAGAGTATAAGACGATTAGCCTGTTGCCCGTTTGTATACCCTATACCCTAAGGTAGTAGATGGGTATAATAAAGCAGTCATCTCAGACCACCCTAAAGATACCTTTAATTTGATCAGAAGGACAAGACAAATCGATCTAGCAAAGTCCGCTTGTCTATCTGCCCAAGTGTCCATATAGTCAAAAAAATCCCCGACACTAGAAAAGCAAAAGAACCCAAATCTGGAATTAGGACTCGAATACATGAAAGCAGATTAGGGTTATGTGTCCAACTGTCCATCCGTCGAGCAATAAAATTTTGAATTGGTCAATTGTGCATGTGGTAAATAATTTATTTATTTTCGGACAGCTCGTCCATCACACTGATAGGGATTTTTATTAAACACTTTAGGCTGAAAAATTACTTACCCCAATCAAGGTAGGAACCCTGTCGATGGTGGGCGTCAGAAGCTTTTATTTACCTCGTAGACGATAAGTCGTCAATACATCCAAATTATTGGACCGTCAGGTCAGCTCACCTTGGTTCTTAAGTCTTTCTGTTCCCACTGGTTTCTTATTTGCTGTGTCTGTTTTGTGTTTAATTGGCGTGCTAATCGGCATTCATTTCACATCATTAAGCATCAATCACTGCAGCATTCGATTCTATTTGCGAATCACACAATCAACGCTCATCCCGCTGCTTCTGCTGCAAAGCACAGATTTCTTTCAAAAAGGCGTCTATGATTTTATTGCGGATCACAAATCAAACTTAACCATAACCACACGAAACACAATCAAATGGGCTCGAAACGATCCAATTTTAAGCACTTTTCACAGCTCACTGCATTTGCAATTCTCTTAAGTTCACACACAACTTTTACCATAATCATTTACCATAAAAACCACCCACCATTCATTATTCACCATCCATTCATTCATTCATTCATCACTCGAACAAAAAGTCTCGAAAATTTGCAAGTAGTTTTTAATGTATAAATTTTGTGTGCATAATATCCTCCAACTCCACCCCATGCAGACTAGGCCACCATTTCAGGTACGATATACAACTCATTTTCTACTCTACTCTAATCCCTTGCATCCCCTCCCACTTCCCCTCCCGACCATCCGCTGATCACGTCTCCTTTATCACCATTTCCTACCTTCTTCTTAACCGAATATTTGAATTCGTATTGGCGCTTCAATTGCCATTCGATCCGCTCCTTATTCTTTTTTTCAAACTGCTTCGGTCACTGTTAATTTATGCTTTCGATTTGTTTCCACCCTCCAGTCCACTCAATCTCAGAAACATGCCTCATATTTGAGAAATTTCATTTAACCGAGCAAAGCTTAGGTAGTGTAGTTAACTTTAAGTATGTTGTTGATCGGCAATAGCTAAGAATTTTCTAGCCGAGATCGGCTTCAGTTCAGCTTAAAATTTATTTTGTTCCCAATTTAATAGCGGATCACAGAGGATTTTTAGTTCAGCAGTTTCGCTCAGATTATCGGGGACACAACTCCCCCCGCTTAGACACAACATAAATGTATCTTTAACGATTTAATTTGTAATCCTTCCGGCTCCGCCGGATCCAGTTGAGCTGCAAAACTCACCCAAGCTTGTCTACCTGCCCGTCGGCGTTCGTTACAGTTGAACATTCATCGCTTCAAGGTGATCGCCCGCTTCGGCTTGATGCACGTGGTGGCCACCAACATTTGCGTCTGGATCCGCACGCTGGTCAAGGAATCCCTGCTGGAGATAACCATTTACCACCAGAAACGTGAGGCCGATCCGGACGCCTCATCCATTGCCCACTCCATACGCCAGCACACGCTGCGCCATGCGGGCACTGTGCTGCGAACCCATGCTGGCCCCAACACCGAGTTCGAGGCTTTGGACGGTGAGGATGTGCTGCCCAAGGATGTGTACAAGAGCGACAATGTGCTGTCCAAGCTGGTACGCAACACGGTCAGCGGAGTGTCCAAGAGCCTGGGCCTGGGCTCCAATGACCCGGCGACCACAACGTCCACCCAGGCTCCGTTTACCACGCCGAGCTACCAATGGCAAAGCACTACTATGGCACGCAAGCTGAAGAAGTTTATCACAAGCACCACCACTGCCACGATCGCCAGAAGCAGTAGCAGCAGCAGCTCCACTTCGTCGACGACTAGCACGCCCAGCCCGACAAACGGCTTAGGTGTCGGCAATGCCGGGGCCTACCCCACGACCACAACCACCGAACCGCCCTTCAACGCTTGGCGTCGGCTTTTCTCGACCGTTGCCCCCAGCCTGGCGGGTGAGAGTGACTCGTTCACCGCGCCCGCTGTAGTCGCCGGCGATGCCTCCACTGCGAGCGGACTGGCCTCTTTCTACAACAACTTGGCAACGAGCGACCCGAAAAGCGGCATTGCCTCGACCACCACGTCGGCGAGTGTGAACAATTTCATGAATGACATGCTGGGACCGGTGCTGGAGAACAGTTTCCAGACCAACTCGGGTATTTCGCACGACGAGCCGTATGGTCTGGTTAGCTTTGAGAACCTGGAGAATCTGGATAATATTTATCCAGCGGCGTTGTCCTCGAACATTGGCACCCTAAACTCCACTGCCTGTGGACGCATTGACATTATGGGCACCATTGTTTATGACTCGGCACCGTTTTTGTACCCATTCATAATCGAGTACTCACTGATTGGAGCTGTGGTTTTGTATGTGATGTGGAAGCACATTGGGCGCTATCCTGGAAGAATGAACGATGAGGACTTGGAGCATCGTTTAGAGGTGATGTTGTCGCGTCGAGCCGTCGCCATGGCACAGCAGGCACGATCGGGTCGCGTCGACTGTGTGGGCTCGTCGAAGGGCCTGTTCTTTGGTCTGTTGTTGTTGGTGGGCGCCCTCATTTGCTTGATACTCTTCTTCGTCTTAGTGCGTCATCAGCAGTTCTCGCTATTGGCCATTTATCTGGCTGACGCCAGTCACTGCATCCTCATGGCATTCGCCATTCTTGCGATTATTGTTGGCTTTATCAGGTATGTAAATCCGTGCAAATCCCTTTCAAATGTCTCATCTTATATTCCTGGGGGGGGGACTGTAGGGTTAAGAATCTTAAATTCCGCTGCGAGGAGCAATCCAACTTAAACGACATCTTGCTGCGCATCTCGGCCTTCGGTCTGTTCACCTACTCCGTGTTCAGCATCATTGCTGGCAGCCTGAAGGTGCTCGAAAGCGAGCCGAGTCTCCTGGTGACCACCACCGGCGGTGTGGCCGTTTTCCAGGTCATCTTGCAACTACTTTTCATTGCCGACGTCTCTCGCCGCCGCGTACACTTGCCGGAGCACGACCGCAGCAAGCCCGGACGCCAGATCGTTACCTTCTTGCTTATCTGCAATGTGGCCATGTTCGCCATCTACACATTCGAAGCTCAAAAAGTATTCGCCAATCCTGTAAGTAGCTATGTACGTAACGTAAGCGAGACTGAGTTAAGTAAGAGAATTAACGCTCTCGTTTTCCTACCCTTTTATCTACTTTTTATAAATACAAATATCTGTACATATATTCGAATACAAAATGAATTCTATATGAATATAATATGTATACTTTATCACATTTTTAAACTCGACCACCCACCGAAGACACAACGGACTTTCAAATGGAGATGGTATTAGAAATGAGAGATTTTTATTTTACAATATAACTCACTTTTATTTTGATAACACGACCATTAAATTCGTGCGGTTTTTTCTGACTCCAACTTAACTATTTTGGGATTTTGGGAAGTAATTGAGTATTCAAAACAGAAGACAAGACAGCCTGGTTTGGGAACTTTACGGACTGCAGTCGAGTCAAAATTTAAGATTATTTTTGAAAATTTTTTTTGTGTATTTATAGAGTAGATGCATGGGTTTTGTTTTAGAGTTGATATAAGCAAAAATGTTGACTGATGTTCTTGAATTTTTTATGATCATTCAGGTTCAGCTGGAGTTCTACGGATTTGTGCCATGGTCCATAATACAGCGCATTACACTGCCACTCTGCATTTTCCACCGATTCCACAGTGCGGTCACACTTGCCGAGATCTGGAAGACCACGTACAAAGCGCGATTGGAGTAAATCAAAAGAAGAGATAAACAAAAAAACTGATATCAATACCAAAAACGGAAGCAAAATCCCAATTTAAGAACAAAGAATCCAGATCAAGACGAAAAAGTATAAACTGCACCAAAAACTTAGTAAATGAAAGCGAAAAAAGAAACAAAATAAAAACAAACGATTTATGAATCAAGAGAAACATTTTAATAGCTATTTTCGAAATGCGTATTTCCATCTACATAAACAAACCTATATACCCATAAACATACTGATACGAAGATGTGCTGTTTTAGTTACGCATACGCATAGACTTACCCAAGTTCAAATTTATAGAACAAACAACATACGAAAAGGAGTCGCAAAAGTAACACCGACTCGCAGGCTCGGGGACTTCGGAACCCGTTTATTTTTTGTTTTGTTTATGCACCCAAAACCCTTTCGTATGTACAGTCTGTCTAGTTTTTAAATGTTTTCAAGGTTGAGGTTCAGAAAACGAGAATCCCTAGCTCCTCTGCATGCAAGTTAAAAGAGATTTATGAACGCGGAATATTATCAACACGAACAATTACGAAACGATCTTTAATGCAGTTACATCTACTCGTATAAGTCCCTCCTAATGTAAAAACAAAAAAAAATGAGAAGAACAAGAAATTATAATCTTAGTTTCTTAAACTAGTTTCTTGTGTACAAAATTTTATAAACTAAGTCATAGTATTTACAACGGCTGCCGAGACGGCCTTAAAATAAAAATTTTCGAAACATCTGAGCCGACGAACAATCGAAAAAATTTTTTTTTTTTTGTTTCTTGTGTTACCAATTAAAAAATATTTATTGTCTTATAATTTTGTCTCCACCTTGGCGTTTATGGAATAAAAACAAAATCAAATCATTTAAGTTCTATTTCTTTTCAAAGGATGAGTTTGACCTTTAATTTCAGTGGCAAAACACCCAAAAACATCCGATGTTGGAGCAAAAGAAACCCAATTTAATGGTCAAATTTGATTTTTATTAGCAATCGAGTATTTTTTTTTGTGACACGAGATTTTAAGATCCGTTTCTTGCATGTGAATATGTGAGGAAGATGAACGTTTTGAACTGCAATACAAAATGCATGATATATTCCATTTGGGATCAAACAAACAAACAAACCAGAGGAGGTTACCCCAGTCTCATACTTAGATAATTGTAAAATTTAATTAAACTCTTGTAACGTCAAGAAGAGCAAAAATAATTATAAATTTACAAAACAAAACAAAACAAAAACAGCGAAGGCGTTTTGGCATCAAAAATTAAGCAACAAAAAAAAAAACAAAAGCAACCCGAAACCATTTTAAATGTATTTAATATATATAATATATATATTATAAAGTTTATAAATGTCCATTTTTTATTATAAGTAGCGATGTTAACATGAACTAAAACATATAAACAAAAAAAAAAAAAAATGAAACAATTTTCTTGTGCGGAAGGAGCAAAACTATCAGATTGTCGCAGAACAAATAATAATTGACACAAATCCAATTTTAAGACGGCTCGGTGCAAAGTTCTAAAAAGAGAAAAAAACATTAACAATCCAAGTAAATAAAAGGCATTTATAAAAAACATTTTTAGCATTAACCCAATAGTCATAAAGGCGCATCCAAGCCAAGCAATTAAAAGTAAGAACAATTTGTAAAGATACGCAACGTATATCTATAAATATATGTGTACTAACCCACCAAATTCAAAGTATTTCAAATTTTACGTACGTACACAAAACCAACAAAGATTAAGTAATTTTTAGGCCGCAACGAGTGGCGCATTACGACGACTAAAGTTAAGTAAAGATTTCTTTTGTCTTTCTTTCGAATTCTCAGCAGAAATCATGAGCGCCGAGATGGCAATCAAACAAAAAGATAATATTACGAAAAAGCTACGTATATACATAAAGAAAATTACATACAAACAATTGTAACCGCGAATTAAAGAACACAAAAAGCAACGACTTTCATGTAAGCCTCATAGAGAAAATTGTAAAAACAATTTGATTTTAGTTTTGGTGCTCGAAATTCCGTTTTCATTCTTCCCCTCCGTCTTGTTCGAAGAGGGGAAATGAGTTCCAGTTTCTTTGAAATCGGCATTGAATTTTATTCCAAGAATCGTACGTTTCTTTTGCGAACATGTGCAGAAAAGTTAAGAGTTTTGATCATTCAGAAAATGTGTAATTGCGTAGATGTTAGACATACAAAGATTTAATATAAAACCAAAAAAAACCCTATTACTATACAATATACA
>JBAMCP010002849.1:0-10047 GCA_037075105.1 Lissocephala sabroskyi | reverse complement strand
AAAAGAAAGTGAAAAATTGGAGAGTAGGTTTAAAAGAAGGAAAAGCCGTTTGAAATGAGTGGAAAGTAACAAAAAAAAAACAATTATTTCCAAGCTGAGCAGTTGGAAGTTTGTTTTGAATCAACGACACTCGATAGCCCGACTTGAAGTCGATTGAAAGCCGCGCCATTGTAAAGCTGCGTCATCGAATGAAAGTTTAAAACTTAAAAAAAGAATTTAAATTGAATTAAATGGTTCAAAAGACGATTATGCTGTCAATATTAACTCAGCTTAATCTGATTTTATGTTCTGGCAGGTTCGCGGCAAATATGTAAATAATTAAACTTGACAACTCTTCTTCTGCCTCTTTCGTTTGAGATCAACTTCAGTCTCAAACGATCAAGCAGCGCGGTCAGTCGAGCGGTCGGTTGTTCAAGCGGCGCTTTCCACTCAAAACTGAAATTCTGCCTACTTATCTCTGTGTGTGCGCGCGTCTGTGTATGTGTGTGTTTGCGTTTGGTAATGAATTTTATCTTCAATACTTTAAGCTCAAACTCTTATTTGGCGCTGAATGCATAAACAAACTGAAAATATGTTGGCCCTCAAAAGAATTCGGACTTTCGTTTTTCGTTTTTTTTCTTGTTGTTGTTGTTTTTGCAGGCAACCCAAAAGCAAACTCTGCGTGAATGTGCGTGTGTGTGTGAGTGTGTTATACTGGTCTGCTCGGTGCGTGTGTGTGTGCGTCGGTGTGGGCCAAGTTTTGTTGCCATACCAGCTTATGCATGAACGTGTGTGTGTGTGTGTGAAATTTATCATAAATACTTTTGCAACGCACGAGACGCGATTTAGATACAAAAAGGAGAACCACGAAATGTGAAAAAATGCGCAGAAAGAAGAAAGTTGTTTAGCATACACACACAGCCACCTGCATGCGCGTACGTGTGTGTGTGTGTGTGTGCGTGTATTGCTTTCAATTGGAATTTCGGTTGAAATTTTTCCCAGGGCCACCGAAAATCCAACTGGCGCTCTCGCTGCCCTCGCCGCAGCAAAAGTGCAATGCAAAAAATGAAAATCTATGTCAACGGCGGCGCCTGGGCAGTGAAAAGGGCCTGGAAAAAGTGGCCTAGAAGCAGCCCACAGTCCCGCTTTCAAACTGTATCGCGTGTGTATAATCAACACAAAAATAATAATAATAATGAAAAAGCCAGAGAGTAGAGAAATAATTTTCGAAAAACTAGAGCGCGCCGCGCATACAAAAAGTGAAAGATTGCAAGCGGCGCAGAGAACCAACCAACCACCAACCACCGCAGGCACCTGCACTCCAGAGTTTCTAATTATTTACGTGTGCGCCTGCGTGCGTGTGTGTGTGTGATGAGCTTTGTTCTGCGGCCCGTGGTTTTCGCTTATTTGCCTTTCAATTTGCCCAAAACGGGACAGCGGCAATTTCGATTTGCCCAAGCAATTGCCATGCAACCGATAGAATGGTCGAATGGTCGGGCGGACAATCGGTTGGTCTATCGATCGCCCTTTGTTTTTTTGATAGGCAACGCCCCGCGATTGCAGTCGGGGGCGATGACGCAATCATTTGCATTTTAGTTTTTAATTTGGTTTTCGACGATTGTTTCATTTGAGAGGAAGCCAAACACAAACCAGTTATACGATAATTTATGTTTATTGTTGCCGCGGCCGCCGTTTCAACTTGGCCTTTTGTCGGAGACGACAATTATGCCAATTCAAGTTCATTAAGCGGCTCGCGGGATGCAGCCACCGTGCGTGCCGAGCGTGTCTTTCTTTTATAATCAAAATCCACACACATACCCACTATATGCCCACTATATGCTGCGGTACAGTTAGTGTTGGTCGGTTTAATTGTCACGATTGAGCAACGCGTTTCAAAATCAATCGATTTTTCGAACGGTGAATGGGCCCACAAAAGACTTAGGCAACGAACATGCTTGGGGCGGTTGGGGGTTCCCTGCAACGTGGAGTGCGTTTTATGCAAATTTCGGGGGCCCAACCCACCGCCCAACGGGCAGCTTTCGTTTTCATCATAAAAATCCGAAAATCTTCGGGGGCTTTGGAGTGGAAAACGTTGAGTTTTAAATGACAAACACCCCGAAGGCGGGAATTACGTAGCAGATTGCGAGCGAGATTGGCGTCCAGAATTTGTCGTTCGACTTTTATGCTTGACATGTGCGAAATTCTACGCCAGTTAAGCTCAGCCCGGGAAAACGATAGCAGCAGAAACTCAGTCATTAGAAAGAATGGTTTCGCCCTATAATTTCTATGGGGAGGACCGCCTTTTGTTGCTCATCTCTTAGTCACACTCAGTGGGCATGGCAGAGCCGCTCTACCCCCGCCCCCAACGACCGCTTCTCTTCTCTTTCTTTTCCAAATATAAAAACCTCAAATTGTCAGTTTGTTATTACACGCTAATTATGTCAAAGTAGAAAAGCTTAATTGGACTTTCAATGACTGCGATTGGGATCGGTTGATTGGCTCGCTGGGGCTTCAATGTGGGTGGATGGCTTGGCCAAAATTGAATGGTGATCAAATTTGAATTTAAATCTCTTGTTGATTGATTTGTGTGGGTGCCTTTGGCGCCCCCGAAAACTGAATGCTTCGGTCACCCATCAAATTTTAGTTATTTACTGTGATTCATCTCGGGGGCTCTGACATCAAGAATCCACAATACAACCGTCTACCATTATATTCGGATTTTTGTGAGGGCTTCTTTGTGTTTCCTCACAGTCTTGAAAACGGTAGTTCGGCTCGCTGCCAAATCGAGAATCCGAGAGCCGTAAAATTCAAGGGTGCGAAGGGCCACCAAATGAGGCAATGCGAATCGCTTAATTGCCTGTTTTCTAAGCTTGCGTTTAGGTCATCGTGGTGGAGAATTTTGGAAGAGGTGGGAGGGATTTTAAGATGGAGATTTCTTGGGGAGGATTCTGTTCCGATCTTTCAAGGGAACTTAAAGTAGAAACAACAATTAGATCTCTTTGGGTTTGTAATAATATTCTTTCCTTCTTTCACTATTGAAGCTGGAATCCTTTTAGTTCTATTGTGTTAGTCTTTGTTTTGCCTCTTCCCTAAAATCTATAGACATAAGAAATTCAAGTTGAACTCTTTTATCATCCACTTTGGCATTTTTGGGTCCATTTTTGTCTTGCTTTCTATGGTTTCCAAGAAATCTATTCAACTTCTTATTGAAAACTGGTTTTTAGCACCCTTTTTTTTTGGCAGGCTTCTTAATCCTCATAAAACCTTCCAAACGGCTTCGCAAATCCTAACAAATTCCAAAGATAACCAAGATTTTTGGCTTAAGCAGCGACAAAGTTCCTTAAGTCTAAAATTCTCCTTAAAACTTCTTAAGTTCAAATGAAGCAAAGAAATCTTCAACGCTTCTTTCTTCTACTCCTCAATCTTCATAAAGATAACTCTATTGGCCCATCCTCTTTAAAATATCTCTCGTGGATTCCTCTGCCGAATTCCAGTGCTTTGGGTAAAACTGCGGAACAATTTGTCGGTCGATTGGCGATTACAAAACCGCTGTTTTCTCAGGTGGCAAGGTGAATTTGCATACTGCAGGTGTTGCATGCAACCTTCGTTGGATTGTGCCGGCCGCCGCAGGGGGCGGGGGGAGCTAATCACGTTTTGTTGCTCGAAACCGCCCGCCCCCAAAAAATATAAAGACCGTCGGCCGCTTCGATACCCGCAATTCGGGCCATTACTCCCCGCGATGGCTGAACGTTCATTAAACTTGGCAACAAAAAATAGAAAGTAAAAATGCCGAGCGGTCACCCCCCGCCGCCTGGCTAAACTGCATTTGTTTTAATTTTGGCCAAAAACAACGGCCAACAAACCGGCAAATGCAATCAATTAAGATTACCTGAGGGGCTGCGGTTATATATTATCTGATATTGTCAGGCTATATATAGATAGGGGGAGGGGTGGGGGAATAAAAAGTGTTTCCTTGCACATTAAACAATTTTCCCTGCTGCAATTTAATTGTTGCAACAAAAAAACAAACGCACATCAACACTGGCAAGGGGGAGGGGGGGAGGGGCACACAATCGCATCAATTAATCAAATGGAAAATGCAAGCAAAGCCCCCGCCGCCCCCCAAGACAGCAGCAAGTTTTCGTGTTGCCGCTGAGCAGCAGCAACAGCAACAAGTTCAATTGTTGCACGTTGCACGTATCGCAATTTGTGGCAATGCCAGCCAGCCAACGGTGATTGTGGCCCGAGGTCAATGACAAAGCCGCTAAACCGCCGTCGCTCCCCGTTGCCCGCTGCCCGTTTCGGTGTCATCAGCAGCAACAATGCCACTCGCTTTGTGCCTGTTGTTGTTGTTGTTATTGTTGTTGGCATGACTGCGCTGTGTTGCTGTCGAGTGACCCTTTTGGCTGGGGCTCCATTTTTGGTGGCTTTTGGGTCGCATCAGTCATCTTTTTGGTGTTTCTCGTTTCGCGGGGCGTCGATGTTTTCGATGTTGCCGACGGAGGCTTTCAGTTGCTTGTCAGTTGTTGTCGGTTGTCAGTTGTTGTTGTTGGTGGGAGGTTGCTGTTGCTGCTGGTGGTGGTGGTGTCGGTGTGTCCACTTTATTAAAATTCATTAATAAAGTTTTCACAGCTTTTTTTCACGTTTAAGGTCGAAGCAACCAGGCGGTGATTTTGACGGGGAAGGGCGAAGTTCACCGCTTTTTAATGCTCTTTTTGTTGGGGAAAAGAGTAAACAAAATCTAAAAATATAGAACCTAGAATTGCTTACTTTTATTCCTTTACTTTGTAGGTCTTCTCTTCCCTCAAAGAAGATTTCTTTTCCTATTCTTCGTGTTCGTTTCTGAATCAGAAAAAGTTCGTTGCAAACCTCTTAAAACTTTTAGAAGACTTAGGTCCTAAATTCCTTTTAAAAAGTTTGGTTGTTTCCCTTGAAGTTTCTCTAAAAAGCTAAGAATCCCTTGATTTAGAAAGAGTGTGAAAAACTTTGAATACTGAAGAATTCTTTTGACTTTAAAAAGCACCACAATTTGGTCTTTAATCTCGTAAAAAAAGAATATATATTTTCTTCCTTCAATTGCCTTTGGAATGCCCGATATTTCCTGATTCTTTTGGCTTCTAAGTGCCCCGCAATTTGATTTTGAAACTCTAAGCAAAAAGAGTATTTTATTTCCTCTATAGATCTCTAATAGAATGGAGGATTTGCACTCATTATTTTGTCTTCAAAATATTCAGAAATTAGGTCTTTAATCTCTTAAAAAAGATGGTCCACTTTTCTCCTACAATCACCATTAGTATGGAGGATTTTTCTACATATTTTTTGGTCCCAAAATGCCCTATAAATTGGATTGTTTTCCTCCTTAAGTCTTTATTAGTATGCAGGATTTTCTTTGATTCTTCTGGTCTCCAAAATGCCACAAAATTTGGTCTTTTATCTCTGACCAAAAAGAGCATCTAATCTCCTCCTTAAATCGCGCTCCTTATGCAGGATTTTTGTGCATTCTTTTAGTCCCAAAATACCCCACAATTTGGTCTTTAATCTCTGACCAAAAAGAGCATCTGCCACCCGCGCTAGTTTGGTTGAGAAATCGAAAGTTTTTTCGCCTTCGCGGCGACGACTCCGGTGGGCAGTTTCTGGCCATCATTTGTAGCGGCTTAGTCGCTTGGCCCAAAACAGCTTGGCCATTGCCATCGATCGGGCCATTTAAAGGTATTTTCGATTCGATAAAAGACAAAAACTAAAAACAAACCGTAGATTTTGAATTAAAAGGAAATTTGAATGCCCACACACCACCGACTCGACGGATCGGATCGACTAAGTTGGAAGTTTTGTCATCGGTTTGGTTTTCTTTCTCTTTCCCCACGGCAGCTCATGGCAAACAACGACGGCTGACGGACATGGCACGCAACAAATAAGCCCAAAACTCCACAAACACACACGATTTTTTGGGAATCCAAAATTTTGGGAAGACTTTAAAAACGCCGAAGAATTCCAAGCCGAAACCTAAGAAACCCAAAAGTTGGAGAAACTGCATTCGTACCGCCGAGCTGCCTGCTGCCGCGTGTGGCAGCCACCACGAAATGTACCGTCCCAACTTCTATGAGTCCACCTGCCTGCGATGCAACGAGACCGTCTACCAGGTGGACCGCGTGGGGCCGCTCAAGGACTTCACCTTCTTCCATTCCGGCTGCTTCAAGTGCGTCCACTGCGGCACTAAACTCACGCTGAAAACGTATTTCAACAATCAGCACAAACAGGACGACAAGGAGGTAAGTACCGCACACCCCTCTCCCACCTCCCCCTCATTAAGATTCTTCGTGTTTGATTTGCGTAAAGAACCGACAGCTGCACAAATGAGTTGGCATTTTGCAATCGTTACACAGAATATAGGATGCTCTTTAGGCATTTCCGTTAGGGAATTTAAAGCGTGGGAAGTGATTGTTTGGGGAAGCTAAAAACACCGGCGGAAATTTGGAGTTTTCCGGTTCCGTAGAGAACGGATCTTGAGATTTATTCCCAAAAAATTAAGCTACATATGTATATGTATTATGGATTTTACAGGGTTTAGTAGGATTACTTTTCAACTGATTTATCTTAATTTGAATTAAATATGTTTTTTTTTCATTTGCAAAATTTAGAATCTTAAGGAAAGATGGGGAAAAAAAACCTTGATCTTAATTACTAACTAGCTTAACCTAATGAGATTCCTTTGGAACAGTTATATTTTATGTTGTTGCACTTTAGCCATCTTTGTGATTTCTTGGGATCACACTAGTTTGGTGTGATTGTGTGATTGAATATTACTTTGGTCGAAATTGCTGATATGTATTATATTTTGGCTCATCACATACAAAATACGCAACCAAACGCGCCGAATTTTTTCTTAATGCCTGAAAGAGAGGGAGATATATACATATATGTATGTATGTGCATATTTACTTCGACACAGGCTCCTGCGAGGCGCGATCTGATTTCTACTTATTCCCTTTTATGCTGTCTTTCGGAGTTCTTTTTTGTCCGTTAGATTTACAAATCCCACTCCACCTACCCCTTTGCTATTTGTATACTCATTCTGAACTGTTCTAAGTGTGCGTGCTTGCGTGGGAGGCAGACGCATATGATTTTTTAGTGATGGACATTTTTATTACCTTTGAAATTTAATTGTAATATCGAAAATTTCTATTATAATAAATTATTTTGGCTCCTTTTTTAATTAATATAACTTTAAACTGATAAAATATCTCTTAGGCATTTTTTTGGGCGTAGTTGCCAATGAGTCATTAGATTAGTTCAGATATGGAAAAATTTATTTCGAATCACTTCAAAATTGCAGTTAAAATAGCCGTGATAATCGCAATTAGGGACATCACTAATCGCATCACATATACATACAAATACATGAAGATGCGCGAGTGGCTCGTGCCCTTCTTTTTCTCCACGGGTGAAAGGGAAAGGAATATATCGCATGACTGCTTACTCTTTGACACACGCACATGCCAAATGCACTCTGATTTGCGCTCAAACCATTTTAGCCACATTTTTTCAGTTTTTTTTTTGTTGCCTGTTACTCCCCCACCAGCAGCTCATTTGCCTATTTGACATTCCTTTTGTTTAGTTCGATTCGGGCATTTTTATGAGCAGCATCGAATTTTTCTTGGCGGCGGTAATTTGCAATTCTTGTGGTTTAAAAACGTAATTTTAATTACGATTGCTTAGCTCAGCGCGATTAAAAATCGAGGCGGTTAATAATCTTGTGTTTAAAGTTGTATAATTTAATATAATTTACTTTAAAATTTTGGCGCGTAAAAACACAACTTGTGCTTAAAATTCCCAGTGTATAATTTATTAATATATACTCAAAGTATTAACTAAATATGAATTATTTGTAGTGCTGTGTGGGAGTCCACAAAATTTTTCATAACAGGCGCTGGACTTCACCAAATGCAAGCTGAAAATACACAGAATTATTAAACGACTACGTTTTTTTCTCAGTGATCGCCCGCCTCTGCTTTAGATCAGAGGTGGGCAAACTCTCAATTTCCCTTTCACGCGTGGATAGGGCCAAAAATTCTGTCGCAGCGCAGTCGGCACACGCACACTGTATGTGCATTTGAGAGAGAGCCGAAAATTGATTTCGGGTGACGTTTGCCTTCGGAGTTGACCCGAACTTTGACTTCGGGTGCCGATGCGCTCGAACCGAGTACTCGGTCGGACTTTTTTCGCTCTCGAAGTGACTTCTGATGAGCGAAAAAAATCAGATCAGTCGATGTTCAGAAATTACTGAAACAAGACCTTTTGCGCCCAGGCTAAAAAATACACTGAAAATTAGTTTTTCAGAGAATTGGGAACATAATATTTTTTCCTTGCTACATGCCTTAAATGTTTTGTCTTTTTGTTCCAATAGAACTTTTATATAATAGCAAACATATACATTTTTTTATATGCAAGGTGTAAACACCAAATGCAAGCCGAAAATCCACAGAATTATTAAACGACTAGGATTTTCTCTCAGTGATCGCCCGCCTCTGCTCTCGATCGATTGTAGCCCAACGGACGAAATCAGTGCACGTGTGTGTGTGAGTTTTGCAGGAGACGCTTGCAGTGTTGCCGTTTTAGGGGTTCTCCCGCTAGATTTGGCGTTTATTTCATGGCTCTAGCGGGGGAAAAAATTATTTTGCTGGAAGACGCTAAATTAGCGTTCTTTTTAGGGTTTTTTTTGTTTTTTTGGGTCGATAGCAAAAAAAAGAAAGTTGGAATTATTGAGATCAGAAGGGGAAAAGGAAGAACAGTTCAAAATATGCAGATCAAGAGACAAAAAAAAATTTTCAAATTATTTACTTCAATAGCCTTGCACAATGCTTAGGTTAGGCAAAAGTCGGGGTAGGCAAAAGGCGGCTTATGTCGGTAATTTATCAGGCTGTGACAATACATTTTAATGGGAAACCAGGGTCCGACCCGAATACAATAAAAGTCCTTTTGCCCGCTCCAACGGAAAAGGCAGTATTTTGGATTGGGGACACTCTCCACTCACTGTTCTGTCTTCCTATTAACCAATTGCGGGCTTTGCGGTCTTTAACTTCTGACTTTGTGAATACGCTTTATTCTCAAACTTATAATAATTGAAGAAATTTTAATGGCAAAATGCTTGCAGATTTTTAAGAGTCCGAGTCCGTTTGGAGGAATGTCTATAGTCGTTTTCAATTACGACCTGTAGGAGGTAATTGGAACTTCGAGTCTAACTCAGCAGATCCCTATAGCGCATTACACGCGACATTGTGGGATCATTTTGGGTATCATGAGACAGCGGGGGGATCAGTCATTTGCCGTAGCCTTAAACAACATGGCAGCGGGGCAATGACTGAAGTATATAAATAAGAAGATGTATTCAAATATCTCCAGTCGACTCGTAGGTCAGTTTTGGACCCATTACATTTGCAAAGGCCTCCCCGTGGTGTTCCCTGGATACCGATTTAGAATAACTGGAACTAATATGACCGGCGTCGGGTTTTTTGTGTATTTTGTATAATGTATAAAAACAATAATATTCGAATAAGCACTTTACTTTAAACAGAAGAAGGTACAGGGTATGTAACATAGGAAAGGAGACGTCACGTAAAAAAAAAAAAAAAAATTAATTTAGTTGGGCGAGTGCGACCAGTATGTAAGGAGGAGTCCTCGGGACACCCCCCCCCCCTCCACGAAAAAAAAAAATTGTTTGATGCGGTTATAATCCAAAAAAGAATTTATAGTGCGAGTGTGATCGGTATGTGTCGTAGAGAAGGAGACATTACCACCCCCTCCCCACCCACAAAAAAAAAATTAAAATAATTTTGTTAAACCAAAAGTACAGAATAATATCAGTTTGGGGAGTGCGACCGGCAACATAGGGAAAGAGGAGTTATGAACCACCCCCCCCCTCCCCAACACCACAAAAAAAAAAAAAAATTTTATTTTGACCAAAGGTACGGCTGGGCGAGTGGGACCGGTTTGGAACGTGGGGAAGCAGACGTCATGAACAACACGTCGCAAAGGAGAGAATAAGTCAATGGAGGAAAGGGGATGGGTGGG
>JBAMCP010002848.1:0-10053 GCA_037075105.1 Lissocephala sabroskyi | reverse complement strand
AATATGCTTAGAATGATTAGAGAAATCGATCTAGCCGTGTCCGTCTGTCTGTCTGTCCGTATGAACAAAAGGATCTCCGAGACTATAAGAGCTAGAGCAACCAAATTCGGGACTTAGACTCGTTATATCTGCAGGCAGATCGAGTTTCTCTTTTTTTTCCGATGCCACGCCTCCTTTCCGGCCTAATTTTTTAAATGCAAATAACCTTTGCAATATTTGAAATAGAGTTTTGGTTTCCATGGAAAAGTTGTGCGAAATGAAAATACCTTTCGAATGACACTACATACGATCATCTAAGAACAATAGTAGTGAAGAAAATCAACTAAAAAAAAAAGTTAAGACTAAAAATTTCTGTGACGTCACTGATGTCAATAGTATAGATACACATGAAATGTCAAGTGTTGCCATATAAGGGAGAAACAAAAATAGCTGTTGTCTACCACTAAAAGCCTTCCAATTTGATAAAGGGGCAGCCCCACATTTTAAAAAATGGCCGTTGGAAAATAATAATCGGGGGAAATCAAAATTAAAAATTTGTTAGCCCTTGAGCCACCGAGAAGACACGTGTTTTCAGAGTTGCCATTGACGAAATAAGCAAAAGTAATGTGGCAGCCCTAAAAGTACCCGCAAAAAAAGAATTGAAATTCAATGTACGAAGGTACAGGGTTTATCCCAGTCGGGCCAGCTCGACTGTTACTTCCTTACTTGTTAAATTTAAATGTGTGAGGAAGGTAAGTGAAATTCATCTAGTTAAATCCTTACAACGTTAAAAAGCCCGACGTTTGAGCATTTCAAGAGAAGCAAATTTTATCGAATAATTGCCCACAGTTCGTCCACTGTACGGCAGGCGGGGAAGTGAGGGACTGCGAGAATGCGGTTCAAATAAAACGGGACCATAATTGTTGTTCGTTGAGGGCTGCTTGAGCTCTCGCTCTTCTGTGTTTGTGTTGTGTGGGAGCGGGACGACAATAGCGTTCAGTTGAGCGGTTGAAAGCCACGGGGCCGCTCATAAAATATGAAAAGTGTCAGTGTGCAAGAGTTAGGGTGGGGGATGGAGAAGCTCGACAGCAGCAATTTGATGATTGCGTATTTGCTAAGCCGGCCTCTCCAGGCCCCCCTCCCCATTCCTTCCCCTTCCTTGTGTATGCGTGTGGGGAAGCCTGATGCGCCTCCTCGTGGGGCTGCCGTCGCACTATTTTCGTTTATTTTGCTGCGAGTCAGCAAATTTGGCCAAAAAGTTTGTCTTGGGAGGTGAGTCCGTCGGCCGGCATTACAGTTATGAAAATGATGCGCGGCATTTTCATTACTGCAAATTGGCTAACCCACACACACCCCCACGGAGCACCCGTGAGCGGGTTGAGGTCGCGGGACTTGGATGATCTCATTTGCATTTTACTTTTACGGCCATCAGGCAGTTAAATATTTTCGTCCAGCCCCAGGACCGTTAATTGTGCGACACGTGAGCCCAATTAAAATGAATTGCTTGGCGACGCTTCTGTTCGAGAGAAGAGGAGCGTTGATGTCCTGCAGGTTGGCTAAGTGCCGAAACCTGAAAACGGCTGATAAGAAATTTGCTGTATTTTGCCGAGCAACTTTGGCACTATAAAGCGGAAGACAATTTATTTATTTTATAACCGCGTCACCTTTCATTTTATGGAGGGTCTTAACCGATTTTATAGACCCAAGAAACCAGGTTCGTAAAACAGACTAACTACAATTTTCTTTGGTTCCTTATTTATAAGACAATTCCATCATTTTTTAAATATCTCTTGAAAAAGACTTAAACATACAACTTGACCGCTTTTAAAGGTAATTTAATGCAGCTAAAAATTATCTTCCTAATGAAATCAATAAAAAGCCAACAATTGGCAACTGGAACGCCAAGTCCAGATGGTTTGAGTAACGGGAGGCGCGACTCTCTCTCCTCACACCAAATCATAACATTTATCTCAACTAAATCCACCGTGGACTTAAGCTCGGGTCATCTCCCACTCATTGTTAAAATTTCGAATCACCTGAATTACAATTACCCACCTCTCTATCTTTCCCAAACTCTCTGCAAGATGTTTCTTTTTGATTCCCAGCAATTTGCTGACTTTCTATCACTTTGTATACTGCAGCCAGTTTGGACCTACGCATTGGAAATATGGGGAACCAGCAATTTCAACATTGAAATTATACGGCGCTATCAATCCATGACTTTGAGGACAATAACAGGAGCTCCCTGGTACATGCCCAACTACGATATCCATAAGGATCTGAAGATTCACATGGTCAAGGAAATCATAAGAAATTACACAGAGAGGTATATGAAAAGGCTACATGAACACAGCAATTGCTTGGCGTTTGGCCTTCTAGATAACACAAGAAAACTCAAAAGATTTCATATAATCAAGTAACCCTCGCTCGGAAGGTGCCAGCTCTCCAAGAGTCAGTAAGGTAGTTGTTAAGCATTTCTGAATTTTAAGTTTAATTCTAATTGGAAATAAAGGGACAGCACAAACTGCAGTCCACTTATTATAATCTGTTGAGCCCTAAGGCCAGTAGGAAAGAAGGCAGTCATCTGCTCACCACAATCATCTTAATCATCGGAGGGACATATCTGAAGAGGCCGTGATCAGGACCTCAGGAGGAATCATTAATTTATGTATGTGCTTTAGGCTCACTGGAGTTTAAGCCGCATGTTATAATTATTAGTTTTCACTTTGAAATCAAATTTGATTATTGTCGCACATAAAGCCAGATAGCAAATAAAAATAAAGTTAAAAAAAATATCAGCCTCGCGTTTAAAGAGGTGACTGGCCAGAAGTGCAACTAAACGGCTCAGCAATTGCACAAAGAAGCTGAATTACGTTAAGTATCTTGGCCTGCATCTCCACCGCAGATAATCGTGGAAAATTTGAGTTTCACCGGCGGTACCAACCTAAAACTTTACGATAAATTGTAAATGCTCCTTTTTATGTAAATAATATAAGAATGCATAAGGATTAAGAAATAACATATGTCAAAGCAGAAATAAAAAGGATAGCATAAAATATATGAATAGATTGCACCAACATGAAAATAACTTAGCATCAAGTTTAATAGACAATATCTTAGTTCTAAGAAGACTAAACGGAATTCACATCCTGAATCTCCCTAACAGATAAGCTTCTATTTATGTATTACGTAATATTTACTTAGAATACAAATTAACATAACGATCGTAAATTTAACTTTAATTGTTGACGCTCTACCTAGCCAGCAGTTTGGATTTAGAAAAGTGCGCGGTTTTGAAGAACAACTAGCAAGTGATTTTATTAAATTCGACAATGTGCACTGCTCCGCGAAATTTATTGATATCTCTGAGGCTTTGGATAAAGTTTGGCACGAACGCCTTCTATTTAAACTCTTAAGACTGACACAATTTTGTAAAAATGTATCGAACCGAACATTTCGAGTTATCCTTAATGGAAGAGTCAAGTCAATAACTGGATCAATTAGCTGAAGTTCCTCAAGGCAGTGTCCTGGGCCCTATTGTCTTCTTCGTTAAGCTCTTAAAACTGATTTAATGACATCCTAGTGGACAAGATGCTCTTATCTTATCTTAGTTGTCTGCTAGAGAAATTAACTGTTGGAACCAAAATTATTTCGATAAACTTTTGGATTGGTCCGGCCCAAAACCGCTCTCGTCACTTTTCCAGACACCACAAACTGGACGAATCTGCAACTACAAAAAAACTTAATGAAATCCCACTAAAAATCTTGACAAATATAAATGCCTGGCAATTACTTACTTTCAAAAACATCGTGATACCTTCTTAGTTTGAAACTTGAATTAAAAGTGTCGGAAAGAGGAAAATCATTCAAAAGTTAACGAAAGGAAACTCCAAAGATAAGCAGAGAATATTCCGGGCCGCCAGTTGTCGAAACAGGTGTCTCTGAATAAGGAACCTACATATGCTCCATTTACAGGTGTATGAAAGCGGGCTCCTTTTGAATTTAAACTATTCAAAATTCGCTTAAGCTATTAACCTCCAAAGAGCCAAGCAATTCGGTAGCAGTCATGACGCCTCCTTGAATTCACTTCCACTTCGCAAAATCCGTTAAGTCGGTGAGCAGAGTGGGCAGCCGGTTTTCTAGTCAATGTGCCCGTTAAGCCGCCAAACCAAAGCCGCTCAGTTCTAATTGTCCATCTAATGAGTTGATGGAGTTTATCTGTCGGCGTAGAAAGACTTACTAGGACAATAAAGGCCATCAGTAGTTATCGAGAGCCATAAGGACCCCCGAACTTTAAGGCATACTGAAAAATTTATGCTGCCGCCGTGGGTGGGCTTAAAACGGCGGGCGGATCAGTGCGTCGGTGCATTTTGCCAGTGCGCATCAAAACGCACATTCGGAATGCAAAGCAGAAAATGTAACCAAACATTTGCTGATAGCCGGCCAAAATCGAAGGGAGGACCGAGTGGCTCAGCCATTTATTTCATCGCCTAAATGGAGTGCACCCAAACACACACCCAGCAAGAGGCCGCTGTGGCTGAAGTCTCCATTTGATTCACCGGCGCGCTGCCTCCTGCTCATGCAAAAGTCTGGCCCCGCCGGTGCTGCTCACCGTGCCATTTGTTAAGTGCAAGTTCAATAGCGTTGGGAGTGCAACACAAATAACCATAAATTCGAGGAGCTGGAATTTTGTGCATATTTTTGGGGCCGGACTGCTTGGTGGGCGGCAATGGCGCCGGGCGCTGGCGGGGGTCCCGTGATTGGAAGCCAAAAGCCGGGCAACCTTATACTGGTTTCTGCATGGAGTTGAGTTGTTGGCAAAGCTATTGCCGATTTTAAATAGATTACAAATTCACCCATGCTGGGACGGGATGGGAGGGCGATGATTTACGAGGGCGTCTGGCTGTCCGCGCCTACGGCCGCCCAAGGAGGCCGACAACTCAGCCAAGAATCCCTGCCCTTTTGTGGTATTTGAATGTTCCTGCTTATATTTTGGGGTGGCTAACATATGGGGAAGCTGGACGATAAATTGCGCTTCTGCCTGGCTGGACACAATGATTTACTGGCCCGCCCTGTCCGGACCCTTTCCAACCGGCGCGTTACGTATACGCACCTTCGCGCGGTGCGTCCGGGCACGGGCTGCTCGCCGTATAATTCTATTTTCTACTCAAAACCGCATTTATATTTATTACATTGGCATAAATCTTGTCGCATTTTCACATTTGTGTCGAATTTGTCGGGCTCCCGCCCGCCCCCAGCTGACCCACGCCACGAGTCACGCAAGCCGGGCCGCCGCCCACCTGAATCGCTGCCGGAGAGGCGATCTGAAATATGTGGCAAGTTTATTTTGTCCAGCACACATTGTTGGACGAAATGAAGTGTTCAAAGATTGCATAAATTGCCAGTCTTCTGGCCCCAATAAAAGCATCGTAGATGTCAAATACAAGCGGCAATTTGTAGCCAAACTTATTAGTTGCCCACACAAAGACAGCCTCTGGCAATTACATGCACGTATATTGAAGGAAAGCCCTCAATTACGAATGCCCAGACTGTCAACGGAACTTTCGGTCAACATTTGGTTTCTTCTGTCGACTGGCCTTCAAATCAGCAATGGAAATGCGATGCATCCGTTCGAGTGACTGCCTATCCACCAGACAGTTGCAGTTTGTAAAATTCGGACCCCTTCAATCCTGTCAAGTGCAAGATTTGTGTGTAATTGGTTATGGAAATGAATGCGTGCTTTCATGACAGCTCCGAAAGCACCACAACAAATAAATTAAACATTAAGCCATGCGAGTTGGCTGACGACAGTTTATCGTTATCCAGTCAACCCTAATTCAATTTGCTAGCGGGTCCTATTTTCGAACACATCCGTTTCGAAGTGCCAAATAAAGATTTCAGGCACCTAATGACTGCTTAAGGAGCTTAGATTTCAATTCAAGCTCTTCGACTCCAATGACTTCACTAGACTCATCGCCATCTCGATCCTCCGATGGTAATTAAAGTCAGGCTTCTCAGTTTGATTTTGATTATTTTTAGGACCACCCTAGAAACATTTTATTAACGCTTAACTTCAAACTCTTTGGTACATTAAGGCTGCAGACGAGCTCGCTAGTGTAAGACGAGAAACACCTTTCAGAGTCCTGAATTGAATCATTGTATAATTAAGGATCTCAAGGGAACACTGTCCGACAAAGTAGTAGTCGGACAACAATAGACGGTAGTTTGGTACCAGCAAACAGCTGAAGGCGGTTCAACTCAATCTTTATAGAATTGGTTGACTATATAATCGCATTCCAGTTTTTTGGCAATTTTAATTTAAGTTTAAACTAGTTGGATGAATGACCGGTCGTTTTTTCTTTTGTTCTCTTTCTGTATACCCTGTACCTGAGGAACACGGTTATAATGGGTTTGTGCAAAAGTATGTAACATAGAGAAGAAAATGTCGTAGACCCCCAAAGTTACCTCCAATATGGTTAGTATCAAAAAAAGAAATTGATCTAGCCTTGTCCGCCTGTCCGTGTAAACAAAAGGATTTCAGAGACTTTAGACTCGTTATATCTGCAGGAAATAACCAGATATTGTATTAGTACTTTGTTTCCTTTTCGCTCATATCTTGCAAGCTCGAACGAAATGTCAGTAATTGAATGAAGGGTAAAAGGGCAACGAATAATTTGACATTTCACATAATATTCGAGTAGTTCGAGTTGCTGGGTGCAAATTTGGATCACTCGTTCTCTGACTTTTGATACACATAGAAACAGTTAAAAAAAGCCCTGCAAAAATGGAAAAATTATTAAAAAAAGAAACCAACGAATCTGTATGTATTTTTTATTCGTTTCGTTTTAAAATACTATTTTTGTCTTAATGTATATATATAGAGTATTTATAACAATTTGCTTATTTGTTTTAAACGTGTTTTTGGATTAATACCTGTGTGCTTGTGACCTGTCCATAAGTATTTTTTTTTGTAATTTTTTTTTCAGAGTTAGTTCATTCTGTTTGCAATATACATATGTGCATTCATGTAGGTTGTGAAAAGTACAGAAGATATAAAAGAGAAACTCAAAAGTGGAATATACAGCTTTATTGAAAAAAGAGGCCGAAGTGAAGTTTGGAAAGTTTTCTCAAAAATAAAAAATAATGATGGGGAAGAACTTATTGACATTGCAGCATGTAGAATGTGCAACTTGTTTTAAAGTTTACAGGGAGTACCTCCAATTTAGTTGAACATAAATGTTATGTTAATACAACTAAATTGCGCATTGATGCTCCTGTTGAAGTGAGTCAAGCTACGAAAGAGGAAGGCATAACAATTATAACAGAATGGCTTCTCAAGAACTGTCGTCTTCTTAAAAAAATTAACGATTTTGGGATTAAAAAGTTTGCATCGTTTTTAATTCAAGTTGGAGCCAGTTATGGAGGAAATGTGGATGTAAAGAAACTCTTGCCACATCCAACAACCATTTCGAGAAACATAAAGAACATATATTCGACACACTTTGGCCCCATCAAAGAAGAAATTGAAAAGTGCAAAGCCTTTGGTATGCCATAACATCGGACATATGGATGGATAATTATTTAAAAAGATGGTACTTGTCCCCTGCACCGTCCACTACATAAAGGAGGGAGTTCTTATTGATCGGCTTATGGCCATGAAATCAATAAAGGGTTTGCCCAGCTCTGGTTTGTAAACCCCATCTATATGTGTACATTGTAAAAGTAAAATTCATTTATCTTTTTTAAGGTGTCAATATTCGGACCAAAATTGAGGCAATTTTGTAATCTCGAAGAAGATAAACCAGTAATAGTAACGGATTGTGGGTCCAATATGATAAAAGTATTTTCGGACGCAGAAAAAATACATTGTATTAATCATTTGATTAATAACGTAATTAAAAAAGCGGTTTTAGCGATTCCAGAAATGGACAAGCTGCAGTAAGCTAGTCGTATATATTTAAAAAATATGGATTGAACTCAAGTTTAGGTGCGTCTTTGAAAAGCTTCTGTCCGACTCGGTGGAATACCATGTATTACTTAATAAAATCGACTGAAACAAATTGGATTGAATTAACCGCTCTGTTAAAAGAAAAAAATCAAGCCAACAGAGTTGAAGGCATAAATATAAATGACTTAGGATCCATTGTGCACCTATTACAAAATTTTGAAAAAACTTGAAGCCTCTACTCTAATCGCCCAACCATTCATTTAACATTGCCTAATATAAATAAACTAATGAAAACCTACCGGCCAGCGTGAGCTAAACGACACAAATTTAGGAAAAAAAAAAAAAAATGAAACTGGAACTTAAAAACCAATAACATAAATTATTGTTTCCAAATTTGGCGAAGTATCATAAAATAGCTCTTTTTCTATTTCCACCAACCAACAAACTAATTCTTTCCTCAACCAATGAGAAAGATGAAGTAATCAAAGAATGTAAAATTATTATGTGACTTTATCTTTTAAATTGACGATGACTTTGCTGAATTTATAGAGGTATCACAAGTTCTGAAAAGCCAAGACAAGGTGGAAGAAGAAATTTGTGCATATTGCAACTTAAACGCCCCATATACACCTGATTTTGATGTTTTAGCGTGGTGGAATGGAAATAAAATTTTTTTTCCGATGTTGTTTAAAACCAAGCTGCAAAATATTTTGCATACCGGCAAGCAGCGCGGCTTCGGAACGAACATTTTCCAACGCAAGGAACTTGATAACGTAAAAGCGAAGCCAAATATCAACCAATGAAGAAAATATAAACAAAATAATGTTCCTTCACTCTAATTTAAGTTAATTAAATTATATTTTTTTTGTAATAAAAGAATTAAATTATTAATTCATGCAGCTGTCTAGTCTGTAGGTTAGTCTTTAAAATTTCGCAATGCGTGAGTAAACAACTGATATCCCTGTGAAAGTGATGTTAATCAGATTTTTGTTTCAAATATGTTAGTCTCCAAACGCACCCTTTTTTTAATATTAATATGGATAGAGGAAGACAACCTTGCGAAGAAGTTGAGTGCAGTGGAAATCTATGCATTTGGAACAGTTTTGAGGAGACATGTGTGCACCGAGGAGGAGAAACACGAAATTTGGTACAAACTGAAAGTCTTTACATATCAACTTAACCGCATGTGGAAGAACTTTTGTAGAAAAAAGATTATTTTCAAAACAAATACAATTTTTTTTTTTAAATTAAATTAAATTTTAAAATAAAAAAAATATACAAAAATTCTTTGTATAAAAAATAAAATAATTTGAATTTATGATTATTAACCCAGTATTAAGTATTACCCACGCAATTTTAAAACTTTTGAATATTCCAACTCAATGATAAAAAAAAAATAAATAATAAAATAATTTGAATTTATGACGAAATTATAAAAAGTACTCATAAGCCAAGCATACAGCAGAGGCGTCTCTTGCAAATGACACAATCCTGCGATTTCTAAATATGCGGTAAATAATCCATGGTTGCTTCAAAAACAAAAATAGTTCAACAAGAACAAATAAGTTAAATCTCGGGGCGATTGACGAAAGCCAACTTATTAATGACAGTATATAAAAAAATAAATAATAATATAAGTAGTCTGGTCAGAGACCAAATTTAGACTGATTCGTGCGGTTCGAACGTTCACCTTTTATACGCTGAAGGGGAAGCAAAAATGTACTGATTAAGACCACGCAGTGGTTATTTTATGTTCATTTTGTTGCGCAAGGTCTGGTCACATTGTTTTCCGCATGCAGGGTTGCATTCGGATCATGCAGAGCAATGTGGACATCAATATATTAATAAATTGGCAAATGCTGCATATTTTACAGATTTTTAACATAATTCCGCGGTATATATTTTAAATTTAGAACGGTCATACAATTAAAGAACAAAATTGTTAATTGTTGACTTTACATTTCATTAAATACTAGAATTGTGATAATTTATTTATAGGTATACTAGCTGTACCCTGCCACGTTTCGCTGTGGCTGTTAGTGCTTGCACGTAGAGGTGGAGAACTATCGATGGCACTATCGACACTATCGATGGTTGGGCACTATCGAGCCACCATCGATAGTGGC